>WNWK01013228.1:0-56172 GCA_009830355.1 Cherax destructor
GAGTAATTCGTGAGGCACTAAACGGCAACACTCTTGGTCAGGAAGTCAGTAGGCCTAGACCAGGAATGGGGGGTGAGGGGAGTGGCCCTATCTGTTCACTTAAGATGCACATCGCTAACTTTTGCTAATTGATATACACTTATCATTCTATTTATAAACAACCTCGCCATTTGGCACACTGATCACCGTGTTCTCACTGTAAACCAAGGTGGTGTTCTGTTCATTCATATATATATATATATATATATATATATATATATATATATATATATATATATAAGAAAAAGATCATCTAGGGTGAATATACTGGCAATTAATATATGAAGGAAAGAGGAAGGTGTGGGAAAGTCTTAATGAGAAGATTTGAAAGGATTACTGAGAGTAAAAGTAGATTTAATAAAACTTGTTTTGTACAGGGGCACCTGTGCTCTCGTGAGTTATATTCGTTCAAACTGAGCGAATAATAAAATATATCATGATTACGATTTTTAGGGGAATGTGCAAAATTCATTAATTTATGTTGTAATTCAAAAATGTAAAAGTCTTAGCATTATATGCATTTAGAGTCTAGATTTCTTACTTATTTAAAGCAAAGGTCACAGCCTGAGTTACTGGATACAGCAGAGTACAGCTGCAAAGATCACTGCCTGAGTTATTGGGTACAGCACAGTACAGCTGCAAAGGTCACTGCCTGAGTTACTGGATACAGCAGAGTACAGTTGCAAAGGTCACTGCCTGAGTTATTGGATACAACAGAGTACAGCTGCACCTTGGTTACTAGATACAGCAGAGTACAGCTGCACCTTGGTTACTAGATACAGCAGAGTACAGCTGCACCTTGGTTACTAGATACAGCAGAGTACAGCTGCACCTTGGTTACTAGATACAGCAGAGTACAGCTGCACCTTGGTTACTAGATACAGCAGAGTACAGCTGCACCTTGGTTACTAGATACAGCAGAGTACAGCTGCACCTTGGTTACTAGATACAGCAGAGTACAGCTGCACCTTGGTTACTAGATACAGCAGAGTACAGCTCACTGAGTACTGAATAAGCTTTTGTTTCCACAAGGTTTTCTTGTGTTCGGATCTTCAACCTTTCTTATGACATGACTAATGTTAATAAAGGACGTTACGTTGTTAGAATTAAAACTTGTTTTACATGATTTTTTTTACTGTCGGCTGAGATGATCTCATCCTGGAAGCACTTGCTCGAGGCCAACGAGACCAACGTTGATCGAGGCCAACGAGACCAACGTTGCTCGAGGTCAACGAGACAAACGTTGATCGAGGCCAACGAGACCAACGTTGATCGAGGCCAACGAGACCAACGTTGCTCGAGGCCAACGAGACCAACGTTGCTCGAGGCCAACGAGACCAACGTTGCTCGAGGCCAACGAGACCAACGTTGCTCGAGGCCAACGAGACCAACGTTGCTCGAGGCCAACGAGACCAACTTTGCTCGAGGCCAACGAGACCAACGTTGATCGAGGCCAACGAGACCAACGTTGCTCGAGGCCAACGAGAACAACGTTGCTCGAGGCCAACGAGACCAACGTTGCTCGAGGCCAACGAGACAACTTGCTCGAGGCCAACGAGACCAACGTTGATCGAGGCCAACGAGACCAACGTTGCTCGAGGCCAACGAGAACAACGTTGCTCGAGGCCAACGAGACCAACGTTGCTCGAGGCCAAAGAGAACAAAGTTGCTCGAGGCCAACGAGACCAACGTTGCTCGATGCTAACGAGTCCAACATTGCTCGAGGCCAACGAGACCAACATTGCTCGAGGCCAACGAGTCCAACATTGCTCGAGGCCAACGAGTCCAACATTGCTGAGGTCAACGAGTCCAACACTGCTGAGGTCAACGAGTCCAACATTGCTCGAGACCAACGAGTCCAACATTGCTGAGGTCAACGAGTCCAACATTCCTGAGGTCAACGAGTCCAACATTGCTGAGGCCAACGAGTCCAACATTGCTGAGGCCAACGAGTCTAACATTGCTGAGGCCAACGATACCAACATTGCTCGAGGCCAACGAGTCCAACATTGCTAGAGGCCAACGAGTCCAACATTGCTAGAGACCAACGAGTCCAACATTGCTAGAGGCCAACGAGTCCAACACTGCTCGAGGCCAACGAGTTAAACATTGCTCGAGGCCAACGAGTCCAACACTGCTCGAGGCCAACGAGTCCAACATTGCTCGAGGCCAACGAGTCCAACATTGCTCGTGGCCAACGAATCCAACATTGTTCGAGGCCAACGAGACCAACATCGCTCGAGGCCAACGAGTCCAACATTGCTAGAGGCCAACGAGTCCAACACTGCTCAAAGCCAACGAGTCCAACACTGCTCGAGGCCAACGAGTCCAACATTGCTCGAGGCCAACGAGTCCAACATTGCTCGAGGCCAACGAGACCAACGTTGCTCGAGACCAACGAGACCAACGTTGCTCGAGGCCAACGAGACCAACGTTGCTCGAGGCCAACGAGACCAACGTTGATCGAGGCCAACGAGACCAACGTTGCTCGAGGCCAACGAGAACAACGTTGCTCGAGGCCAACGAGACCAACGTTGCTCGAGGCCAACGAGTCCAACATTGCTCGAGGCCAACGAGACCAACATTGCTCGAAGCCAACGAGTCCAACATTGCTCGAGGCCAACGAGTCCAACATTGCTCGAGACCAACGAGTCCAACATTGCTGAGGCCAACGAGTCCAACACTGCTGAGGTCAACGAGTCCAACATTGCTGAGGTCAACGAGTCCAACACTGCTGAGGTCAACGAGTCCAACATTGCTGAGGTCAACGAGTCCAACACTGCTGAGGTCAACGAGTCCAACATTCCTGAGGTCAACGAGTCCAACATTCCTGAGGTCAACGAGTCCAACATTGCTGAGGCCAACGAGTCCAACATTGCTGAGGCCAACGAGTCTAACATTGCTGAGGCCAACGATACCAACATTGCTCGAGGCCAACGAGTCCAACATTGCTAGAGGCCAACGAGTCCAACATTGCTAGAGACCAACGAGTCCAACATTGCTAGAGGCCAACGAGTCCAACACTGCTCGAGGCCAACGAGTCCAACATTGCTCGAGGCCAACGAGTCCAACACTGCTCGAGGCCAACGAGTCCAACATTGCTCGAGGCCAACGAGTCCAACATTGCTCGTGGCCAACGAATCCAACATTGCTCGAGGCCAACGAGACCAACATCGCTCGAGGCCAACGAGTCCAACATTGCTAGAGGCTAACGAGTCCAACACTGCTCAAAGCCAACGAGTCCAACACTGCTCGAGGCCAACGAGTCCAACATTGCTCGAGGCCAACGAGTCCAACATTGCTCGAGGCCAACAAGTCCAACATTGCTCGTGGCCAACGAATCCAACATTGCTCGAGGCCAACGAGACCAACATCGCTCGAGGCCAACGAGTCCAACATTGCTAGAGGCCAAAGAGTCCAACACTGCTCAAAGCCAACGAGTCCAACACTGCTCGAGGCCAACGAGTCCAACATTGCTCGAGGCCAACGAGTCCAACATTCCTCGAGGCCAACAAGTCCAACATTGCTCGAGGCCAACGAGTCCAACACTGATCGTTGAATAAAGGATTGTTTCTTAATCGTGTTTAGTAATTACTCTACGAATAATAGTCGTCACATCATGAAATAAATGATGAGTAAGACACTTGTTCAACACTTGGGATTCTTCATTATGAAAACGTTTCGGCAGCCAGCGCCTTCTTCAGTCCAGGGCAGAGAAAAGGTGAAATATGTGGAGTTTGAGGTAATCCGTCCCTCCTCAGCCACCTGGTTTTTAAACCATTTATTCAAACGAAATAAATTTAAATATATTAATATTTTAAAATTAATGTTTATATGTTGTCAACTACTGTTATAAAGTGAGTTAACTCTCTTCAAACTTGTGTTACAAGTCGATACTCAACAAACTAAACAAATATAATTAGCAACTCTTGTGAAGTTTTCTGGTGTTTTGTTTAATGATGAAATTACACAGATATTTGTTTCCTCAGCTCATAAGTGAAGTGAGTTTAGTACACATCATAAATGAAGTGAGTTTAGTACACATCATAAGTGAAGTGAGCTTAGTACACATCATAAGTGAAGTGAGCTTAGTACACATCATAAGTGTAGTGAGTTTAGTACACAGCATAAGTGAAGTGAGTTTAGTACACATCATAAGTGAAGTGAGCTTAGTACACATCATAAGTGTAGTGAGTTTAGTACACATCATAAGTGAAGTGAGCTTAGTACACATCATAAGTGAAATGAGCTTAGTACACATCATAAGTGTAGTGAGTTTAGTACACATCATAAGTGAAGTGAGCTTAGTACACATCATAAGTGTAGTGAGTTTAGTACACATCATAAGTGAAGTGAGGTTAGTATGCTTCATAAGTGTAGGGAGTTTAGTACACATCATAAGTGAAGTGAGTTTAGTACACATCATAAGTGAAGTGAGTTTAGTACACATCATAAGTGAAGTGAATTTAATACACATAATAAGTGAAGTGAGTTTAGTACACATCATAAGTAAAGTGAGTTTAGTACATATCATAAGTGTAGTGAGTTTAGTACACATCATAAGTGAAGTGAGCTTAGTACATATCATAAGTGAAGTGAATTTAGTACACATCATAAGTGTAGTGAGTTTAGTACACATCATAAGTGAAGTGAGTTTAGTACACATCATAAATAAAGTGAGTTTATTACACATCATAAGTGTTATCGCCTATCTTGACTAACTTGACGGAACACCGGTAGCAGAATGATAGCGTAGATGAAGTGATACGGCCGTAGACTAGGCTCGGGTTTATTGTCGAATAGGACTAGTGTACACGAGGATACAGAGGGTATGTGAGGAGACCGGGAGCCAGCTGGGTAGGACCTGTCTCAGTGAAGTAGGCCGCAAGAGTGAGAGAGAAACATGGCTGTCCAGCCCGACCTTGATAGGCCTATAGATGGCAGCACCGTAGTGCCTCGCAGTTTGAAAGAGCCTACAAATAGGCTGTTTACATAAGTGAAGTGAGTTTAGTACACATCATAAGTGTAGTGAGTTTAGTACACATCATAAGTGTAGTGAGTTTAGTACACATCATAAGTGTAGTGAGTTTAGTACACATCATAAGTGTAGTGAGCTTAGTACACATCATAAGTGTAGTGAGTTTAGTACACATTATAAGTGTAGTGAGCTTAGTACATATTATAAGTGTAGTGAGCTTAGTACACATTATAAGTGTAGTGAGCTTAGTACACATTATAAGTGTAGTGAGCTTAGTACACATTATAAGTGTAGTGAGCTTAGTACACATTATAGAAGTGTAATTAAGGTAGTGAGTTAGTACACATTATAAGTGTAGTGAGCTTAGTACACATTATAAGTGTAGTGAGCTTAGTACACATTATAAGTGTAGTGAGCTTAGTACACATTATAAGTGTAGTGAGCTTAGTACACATTATAAGTGTAGTGAGCTTAGTACACATTATAAGTGTAGTGAGCTTAGTACACATTATAAGTGTAGTGAGGTTAGTACACATTATAAGTGTAGTGAGCTTAGTACACATTATAAGTGTAGTGAGCTTAGTACACATTATAAGTGTAGTGAGCTTAGTACACATTATAAGTGTAGTGAGCTTAGTACACATTATAAGTGTAGTGAGCTTAGTACACATTATAAGTGTAGTGAGCTTAGTACACATTATAAGTGTAGTGAGTTTAGTATACATTATAATCATATCTCACCACTGTTTTTCACAATTCCAAAATCATCAGATGATGTTCACTTTGTCAATCACAGTTTAATCCCATTACCTTCAGAATTAATCTCGCTGTAAATCTTAGGCTCAGAACATGTCTGGGAAAGCTTAGTCTTCATGATTGCTCAGTATATTTGTTACAAGTCAGGATGTGATGACTGGTAGACGACTTGTCGATTTCAGAACGTAATATTAGTCAATTATTGTTTTACTTATGTCCATCAGAGTAAGTATGCAAGACTAATTATGTTATTTATGTCTCTCTGTCTCTCTGTCTCTGTCTCTGTCTGACTGTCTGTCTGTCTGTCTGTCTGTCTCTCTCTCTCTCTCTCTATAAGATTACAGGTAGTACAGTATAACAGTACAGGTAGTACAGTATAAGAGTACAGGTAGTTCAGTATAGGAATACAGGTAGTACAGTATAAGAGTATAGGTAGTACAGTATATGAGTACAGGTAGTACAATTTAAGAGTACAGGTAGTACAATGTAAGAATACAGGTAGTACAGCATAAGAGTACAAGTAGTACAGTATAAGAGTACAGGTAGTACAGTATATGAGTACAGGTAGCAAAGTATTAGAGTACAATATAAGAGTACAGGTAGTACGATATAAGAGCACAGGGAGTACGATATAAGAGTTCAGATAGTACAATATAAGAGTACAGTTAGTACGATATAAGAGTACATGTTGCACAATATTTTTCCATAGTACCCAGCTGTGTACATACTGCTAGGTGAAAAGGGGCAGCAGGTGTAAGGTGACTAAAACCCAGGTACCTACTTACTGCTAGGTTAACAGGGGAATCAAGTGTACCTACTTACTCCTAGGCGAACAGTTACAACAGGTGTATGGTGACTAACACCCAGGTTTCCACTTACTGCTAGGTGAACAGGAATAGCAGGTGTAAGTTGACTAACACCCAGGTACCTACTTACTGCTAGGTGAACAGGAATAGCAGGTGTAAGTTGACTAACACCCAGGTACCTACTTACTTTTTTTATTTATTATTTAAAACATTCATAAATAATACATTATCAAAAGGACTCTTTCTTTTCATACAGAGTACTGGTTCACAAGTTGCTAAACAATGCAACACATAAGCAAAAAGAAAAATTCACCATATCATTTAAACCAGAAAATCAACCCCATATTCCCATATCCCAAAAAAATTTAATTCCATGTCCCAAAATTTTTTTTAATTCCATGAACACATATGGAAGTCTGCAAGAATCATTAAGATAATTAAAAACCTCACTTGGTTACAAAATTACTCCTACCACGAACCTTAGTGAAGTTAACTGTAACCAAAATTCATGACACAACATACCTACATATCAATAATACTATATACAAAACAGACAAAAGGCACATGTTGTAGGCACCTCTCTCAGGTGCTAACCCTACGTCCTAACGTCACAGGGAGTGCCAAACATATGCAATCCCACAGAAAAACATACTGTATCATAGAAATCTCTCTATGTACAAATTGAACAATACATGATCTTCAGGGAATATACATTAATGAATTAGGAAGAACTCATTTAAAATAAGTCCTTTCTAAAAATTTATCTTATAAATTTAAAGATATATTTTTCCTCATTTATGTTAATGTAAAAATTAATGATTTTGTAACAAAAGAACCAGCAGAGTATAATACCATGCATGCATGTTTAGAAAATTATCAACTAAAACAAGAAGATAGAACTTCCAAAAATTTAAAGTACAACAAGCATCAAAAATTGTGTACTTTGAAATCATTAAACATCACTTCTGCATACATAAGATCCATTGCCTGACGTCATAATTATACTACATCATTATGAAAACCTATCACACATAATATGGCTACTACTCCTAAAACCATACCCTATACCCGGGATATACCTACAAATTATAAACCAATATTTAAAGTTGACATTCCACACTTCAAAAACCGTATCATATATGCTATATTATATATCATATACACATATGACAAAACATCCTAATAATAAAGTTACTACCAAATGCTATTTGATCAATTGCCGTACAAAAGGCCAACTATTATACTGCACCATCCAAAGTAATACCTATACCCAAAACTAATTCTTATAACCTAATAAAAAAAATATTAAACGAAAACTGGAACATATCCTCTGAAGCTAACCACCTCTAACATACCCCACTTAAGTCCCAAAACCCGTCTAATTGTCACCACTTCCAATCAATCATCATTCATGGAAAACTTTAATTAGTCTTAAATAGTCTTAGAACACGTCTATAAATTGTCATCCGTCTCCCCTTTCCCTCGAAAACTGACAGCCATCCAAACCTCAAGCATTCCCTCTAACATCCAAACCTCAAGCATTCCCTCTAACATCCAAACCTCAAGCATTCCCTCTAACATCCAAACCTCAAGCATTCCCTCTAACATCCAAACCTCAAGCATTCCCTCTAACATCCCAACACACAACTCTCAACTCGAAGGAGAACAGCCCATTCTCATCTACGCACATCAACTTAAGTCCACCAGTTGCCTAACAGTAAAATCCCTGTAACTACCTGGAAAACACCTACCCCACGCCATGCCATATAACAACCTATTCCTACACTTAGTTCTGTACATATTCGCCGCAATAGCATTTATTCTCTCCCTTCCCGACATCCCCCTCATTCCCCACGATACATACACAAAATCAACCGCCAAATACAATAAAGCCCTCCTAACTTCTTTCTGCACTCCGCCTATATCCATACCTATAAACCTCAAAGGGTGAATCCCTCCCCCTCCCATCATTCTAAGTAATCGTCTCATCCATTCCCTAATAATCCCCAATTGCTCACAAAAATAAACCCCATGATAAGCAGTATCCTCTTCCCCACACATACCACAACGAGCATCCCTAGTTAATCCCATTCTGTATAAAACCGCCTTAGAGGCCAAAACCCCATGCAAAAAACGATACATAACTTCTCTCACCCTCGGCTTTATCTTCATATCTTTTAACCCACCCCAGATACTTCTCCAATCATACACTGGAAAAGTAGCAATTCCCTCGACTACTTCCCGTACCTTCCCTGCTTTTTCCAAACGTCGGACTAGAATATTCCCCGGATTTCTGGCGCACATAAGAATTCTCAACATGTCTTCACAATGTACCAAGTCCTTACCACTCCACCATGCACGTAAATGTCTCATGACATCACCAACCCTTCTGCCCCTCACCCCATCCCCTCGTTGTCAAAAAACAACATTTGACATACATGCACATAAGTCTCACCTCTAAGTTAATTAACCCCAGTCCCCATTACCTACCTCTTTCATCACCAATTCCTTACTCAGCCAATGTCTCCCATATCCCCAGACAAACCTCATAACTTTCCTCGCAAATTCCACAACATCCGCCTTTAAAATTGGGTAAATCCCAGCCACATACCATATTTTACTATATAACAGCGTATTCACCGCTATTACTCGCTGATGTATGGTACCATCACCCCTACTCCATCCACTCATTCTACTTAAAGTACCTTTTAAAACATTCCTTGCATTAACTAGTCTTGCCTCTCCAAAATTATCTTTAAACACAATTCCACAAACCTTTAAACTATCAACTACTTTCCAACTACACCTATACCCCCCTATACCTCCTCCTCCCCACGTTCCAATCTCAAGCAATTTTGATTTATCCATATTAATGCTTAATCCCATAGCCATGCCAAATATTCCCAAACACTCGTTCACTCTTGTTAACGCTGCCTCATTCGTAACCAAAACAGTTGTATCGTCCACATATCCAACTATCCCTGCGTCACCATCCATACCCACCCTAAGATCCTTCACACCAGTTCTAACTAAACCATACAACGGATTCTGCAGACATGCAGAAAGGATCTGCGACAAGGGACACCCTTGTCGCAGGCCCTTCCCCATGCATACCTCTCCACTAATCATTCCATTCACTTTCACTCTCACTCTAGCATCTCTGTACAATAATTTCGCCCATCTCACTACTTCATCCCCAAAACCTTGCTTTCTCATGATATTCCATAACATTTCCCGATCTACGCTATCATACGCCGCATTCCAATCCACAGCCAAAACACCCCCCCCCCCTCCTCACAATCATCAATAAATTTTCGAATACTCATCAAACCTTTCGTTACACTTCGCCCCGGGATACCATATTGTCCTTGCTCTATGACCCTCCCTAAAACTCTTTTTATCCTATTCCCCAATACCTTAGCAAACAATTTGTAATCCGCACACATCATCGACAAAGCCCTATAATTCCTAAGAGTATCATCCAGACCAGATTTTTGTATCAACACTACCACTCCCGTTCGTTGCGACTTTCCCATGCACTCTGTCTCTTTCATATCATTCAACAACTTCACCACACATTCCTTTAGTGCATCCCAATTTGCAACATAAAAGTCATTCGGCAAGCCATCCACCCCAGGCGACTTGCGTAAACTCATGTTATTCAGAGCAACCCACACCTCATCCTCACTTATGACGCCTTCCATCTCCATCCTATCATCCTTAGTCAATATTGTTTCTACACTACTCAAAATCTGTTCACTCGAGATTTTAGCACTCATTATATTCCTACTCAGATCTTCCCTAAAATATTCCTCGTACCATGCACTCGCATATAAATTCATTGCTTCAGTCGTACGCATAACGTGTCCCTTCTGATACACGCCCACTGTCTCATGCACCTCTAATTTATGTATCAACATATTTTTTCAACTTTTTCTATATTTTCGTAATACACACATAGAGGGTTTATCCCCCCACAACACCTCCTCTATGCCACCATGCACACGAATCGCATCAAAACGTTCATTATGAATCATCTGCAATCTATCTTTAATATTCCTCATTTCCACTACTTGCCTATCCGTTCTTCCATAACAACACTCATCCAATTGTCCTTCCAAATACTTCTGGAACCCATACTTCCATTGTGCCTCTTCTCGTCCTTTCATCCTATAATATTTCTGAATAGCTGGCTTCGCTACATTCACCCACCACGCAACAATATCCTTCTCTAACCTTCCATTTTCCCACAAACACTTCCACCATTCACCGAAACCTATCACTGCTTCCTCGCCTTTTAATAATTTCACATTCAATTTCCAATTGTCAGCCACCCACTTGACCATTCCCGACCATTCCAAGTCAACCATCACCCCTCTATGGTCTGAAAATCCAACATCCACACACGTAACCGTACCAACATTAATCATCCTAGAAACATATATCCTATCTAACCTCGCAGCATATCCCCTCCTTACAAAGGTAAATTCTACATTATCACCACCTGCAACTACATCCACTAAACTTACACTTCCCAAAACATCACGCAAAACACGCAACACACATCCTCCCCCCCTTGGTTCTACATCCTTTTCTCGTATGATACAGTTCCAATCACCCCCCAATACTGCCACCTCTGGCAATCCTCTCAAAAAATAAATTAATTGTTCCCTTACAAACTCTTCCTTTACACTCCTAACGCTAGTAGCTGGTAAATAAACGCCAATGAAAGCAACACGAACACCGCCCCATACCCCGTCTACTCTTACTACCCTCCCCTCCCTACCTTCTTCCCACTTCAACAACTGAAAAGGGCTATTCTCCTTCACTAAAACCGCCACTCCACCCTTGAAAGACCCAGAACTACCAGCATACACACTATAATCCGGCACAATCAAATTTCTACCACATCGACAATTATGCTCTTGTATAAAGGCCATATCCACTGCGTATCTTTTCATGCACACCTCTATCCACTTCCTTCTTACCTCCGCCATAGCTCTATTAACATTTAACGTGATGCTCCTGAAAACATTAGAGGTGGTTTTCCTTTGGATTTACTAACTCTTTTTCCTTCCATTCCCAAACTACCTTGTTCATTACTACTGTTCCTATCCATATTCTTCACTTCGTGTACATCACCACCCCTTTTCTTATTTTTCAAAGGCCTTTGCGGTACATCAACAGACACTTTTTTACAGGTCCTTTGCGCAGGGGTAAGTACATCATCATCACCCATGGCCATGGTTCGTTTCCTTGAATAATTATGAATCTCCATATACGTTTCCCTATCCTCATTATGAACAATAACCTGCACTTCTTGCACTTCCAATCCTCCATCATCAGGACTGTTATCTCCCATTTCCCCCACTACACTCAAAATCTCTTCAGCTTTTTCCACAGAGCAAATCTCATTTGTCCTTTGCGAACTATCCAATAACCCACTCACCAACTCAGGAATCACCTCAATCATACCCAAATCTAGTTCCGCTTCCTCTGCAAATGTTCCCATTGCAACCTGTGTGTTCACCGGAAGCGTTTTACACGTTTCCATCGACTGTGTTACTATGTCACTTCACCTTGCGGTTGCGTCCACGCCCACATCTCCCTGAGATTCATGCAATTCTCCATGTCCGTCCTTACTCTTACACTCCTCATCCGGACGCTGTCCTTGCCGTTTATTACATGCAGCAGCAATATGCTCATACGAGTCACATATACGACATGTTCGTTGTTGACCAGCATATGTAACATATACTTGTGTTCTGAAGTCTGGTAACACTACATATGAAGGTATTGCCCTTCGTAATGTCATTTTAAGGCTATATGATCCCTCAGGTACACCTGCATATAAACCATCAGTCCAACGACCCATTACAGCCGCATGTATTACTCCATATTGCTTGAAAGCATCCTTTACATCCAATTCCTGCGCTTCAAACGGTAAATTTCTGACTTTTATCCATGTGCATTGTTTGGAAACATCTTTTAACTTCACTTCCACAGTGGCATTTACTTGCAAACACTTGTCCTTGAACTTATCGACGATTGCTTCATAAACTTGAGTGGTTGTTAACTTGATGAAAATTCTTGCACTTCAATTAAGCGCAACGCCGTAAATATCATCATTTGCTATGCCATATTTGTCTCGAATGATAGCCGGCAGCAATACATTAGCATTCGATGGATAAATGGCTCCATTTATGAGTTCCACACATACAGTATTCACTCTTCTCCGGAACTGTGTCGTCATCTTGCTATGAAAACACCAACTGCCACAGCACAAGTAGTGAGTAGCCAGGAGCACCTGCCACAGCCAAGGCTGAGCAGCGAATGTACCTACTTACTGCTAGGCGAACATAAATAGCAGGTGTAAGTTGACTAACACCCAGGTACCTACTTACTGCTAGGTGAACAGGAATACCAGGTGTAAGTTGACTAACACCCAGGTACCTACTTACTGCTAGGTGAACAGGAATACCAGGTGTAAATTGACTAACACCCAAGTACCTACGTACTGCTAGGTGAACAGGGACAACAGGTGTAAGGTGACTGTGGCATGCTAAGAGTATGTTACAATTTATTCGGGGTATGTCACACACCCATACAGGCTGCCTCCCAACCAGCGAACCAGGTGCTAAGAGTTTGGTTGATACGGTGCACTCTGGCTTCGGCTTCCGCCATCTCTTGTCTCCGTGGTGTACACTTACTATTCAACCTCTGTACATAGTGTACATAAGTGTACATACTTGTATATATCTGGTAAATTATATATGGTGAAGGAAATACAAGTTATACACTATTGCTGAGTTTGTTTGTTCCAATTTGAAACCCATTATGACCAGGTCGCAGGCCATACTATAACTGTGTTCGTAACACAAGTACCTACTTACTGCTAGGTGAACAGGGATAGTAGGTGTAAGGTGACTAACAACTATGTAACTACTTACTGCTAAGTGAAAATGGGCAACAGGTGTAAGGTGAGTAACACAAGTTACCTACTTACTGTAAGTGAACAAAGATAGCAGGAGTAAGGTGGCTAACACGCAGGTACCTACTTACTGCTAGGTGAACAGTGACAGCAGGTATAAGAAAACATGCCAACGTTTCACCCTTGCCCGCACCGATCCACGGATCAATAATGTGTGAGGTGAGGACGCTACCAACCAAGCCACAAGTACCCATGAGTATCCTCCCTTCAAAGGTGCGAAACTAGCACACAAGTGCACTGTGTCGAGTCATAGAGGGAAACAACGAAGACACAAGTAAACACCAAGAAAACAGCGGCGAAAATTCTTAAAATAGAAGCCGTAAAGACTTTGCTCTTGGCACTCTGAGTGCCACATGAGGAAGAACAATCTCTGGGAGTGTACCAAAAGTACCATTGTACTAATCACCCATTTCAAAAATGGACGCATTAGTAATCTGCTTATTTTTATCTTCATATTCGGAGAGAGAATCTCCTCAGACGGATTTTTTTTTTTTTAAATTCTATGTTCCTTCTTCTAAGTGAGGTGAATTTTTAAATTGTATCCTGAACTATCGTCTGAAATTATATATTTCAAAATACAATACAGATTAATTGTTCACTGTATATATACATGTTGTGCAGAATAGGTATAATTGGTCAATTAACAAGAGCTCATTTAAAATTAAGTTTTTCTCTTATACGTTTAAAGATATATTTTTTTAATTTATGTTAATGTTATAATTAATAATTTTGTACTAAAAGAACCTTAGAAAACTTACCTAACCTTATTATAACAAGCGCAATTTAATTTAGCCTAATCCAACTAAATATATTTTAGTTAAGTTTACAATAATTTAATAATAAACAAACACAATGAAATATATTTTTTGTCGTTAGGTTCAGAATGATTTTTTGGGAAATAATTGCATACACAAATTTTCGTTTGCCTTATTCAGCAAGAAGAGCGTTGATATTTAAGCCAAAATCGCAATGACATACCTTTCCTTAATAAGTTTCGAGAGTTTTTCTGCTCTCAGTGTTTGGATGATCCCAAGACCAGTGAGTGTTAAGACTCACTTGAAATGGGTTCAAGCCTCGTCCGGTCCGTGGTTTGATTAACCTTGTGGTCATCGATCGAGAAACCATGAAACTTTTACGCATTTGAATTCCTATATCATGAAACAGTGTAGCCATTTTGTCGATCTCAGTAGAATCATATTGTAGTAGGAAATACATTGTTCCCTACGGAGCCTCCAGCTTGACATTTAGCCATTTTCTCTATGACTTAGCGGTTGTATTCGGTAATTATGTCTTCTAACAAGAATTTTAGGAGTGGGAAAGATACTATCTCGTTATCCTCATTCTCTTTGTAATATTTTCTATGCTTCAACATTGCTCATGCAATGTGTGTTGACGACCAAGATCTGAAGTCTTCAAGTTTTTGTGTTCATTAAGGACACCCAGTCGTCTGGATCACTAAACCTGTGATATAATTTGGTTTTGTTTACCTTCATTTATTATAACACAAAGAATAACAAGTAAAAAGGTAAATGTATCCTAAATAAGCCGGATTTTCCCACATAATGCATATATATTTAATTTCCAAACTACATGGCAATCTTTCTGAGAACACGTTCTTTAAACGTGTAAGTGCGCAGAAGAATGATTAAACTTTTGATTAACGAGTAGAGTTCGTAGCCACCAAGGAACGGTTCAACGAACGATTAAGTGTTCGTACCCACCAAGAGTTACTCTGGAAAACGAGGTTTTGAGATCCGTTCAAAAAACGCCCGAAAACTCAGAGGTGTACACAGCCACTAAACAAATAGTCTGACAAATCAGCATGTGTCCACACCGACTCATAAATTGTCCGATAATGGAGCAGGTGTCCAAACCTGCTTTTCAGACGAACGACGTAGTTAGTCGTTGTTAGAGAGAAATTTTCCGAACCCAATAGCTTCAAAAGCTATTAAAACTTCAAATGACTCATTAAAATCTCATTATTTCGTGATGTTCTGAGATATATTTTAGGAGTCACATTAACATACTGAAAATAATTTCGAACTCTTATTAAAAATTGACGAAATTTGTTGATATTTTCATTAATGATCACTCACAGGGAATCCTCTTCTAAAGTTATTATTTTCTACAAACTTATGTGTAATGTGATCTAGTCAGAGTTTACAGAAGCTTCATGGTATATGAGTTTATAGAAGCTTCACGGTACATGAGTTTGTAGAAGCTTCATGGTACATGAGTTTATAGAAGCTTCATGGCACATGAGTTTATAGAAGCTTCATGGTACATGAGTTTATAGAAGCTTCATGGTACATGAGTTTATAGAAGCTTCATGGTACATGAGTTTATAGAAGCTTCATGGTACATGAGTTTATAGAAGCTTCATGGTACATGAGTTTATAGAAGCTTCATGGTACATGAGTTTGTAGATGAGTGGTTCAGAGAACCGACAAGTTATAAATTAGACACATATGCAACACTTGGGTATCTTTATTGAGGAAACGTTTCGCCACACAGTGGCTTCATCAGTCCAATACAAAGTAGAAAGGTGTAAGGAGAGGAGGAGTTTGAGGTAATCAGTCCCTCGGCCTGGAGTCGATGTGTTCAGTCCATCAATCTTGTAGAAAGTACCTTACACCTTTTTACTTTGTATTGGACTGATGAAGCCACTATGTGGCGAAACGTTTCCTCAATAAAGATACCCAAGTGTTGCATATGTGTCTAATTTATAACTTGTCGGTTCTCTGAACCATTCATCTACATCCTGTCTGACTCAGCAACATCTTGGGATCTTGATACAAACGAATTCTTCAACACTTGTCCAACCTTTGGACGAAGACCTACTTCGACTAGTGGATGGTACCACTATGACCCCGCCTCCTCCTGCTTCACCTGACCTGACTACAGTATATAAGCCACCTCTACGCTCCTGTGCTGTACTTTCTACAAGATTGATGGACTGAACACATCGACTCCAGGCCGAGGGACTGATTACCTCAAACTCCTCCTCTTCTTACACCTTTCTACTTTGTATTGGACTGATGAAGCCACTGTGTGGCGAAACGTTTCCTCAATAAAGATTCCAAAGTGTTGCATATGTGTCTAATTTATGTACATGAATTTATAGAAGCTTCATGGTACATGAGTTTACAGAAGCTTCACGGTACATGAGTTTATAGAAGCTTCATGGTACATGAGTTTACAGAAGCTTCACGGTACATGAGTTTACAGAAGCTTCACGGTACATGAGTTTATAGAAGCTTCATGGTACATGAGTTTACAGAAGCTTCACGGTACATGAGTTTACAGAAGCTTCATGGTACATGAGTTTACAGAAGCTTCACGGTACATGAGTTTATAGAAGCTTCATGGTACATGAGTTTATAGAAGCTTCATTGTACATGAGTTTATAGAAGCTTCACGGTACATGAGTTTACAGAAGCATCACGGTACATGAGTTTATAGAAGCTTCATGGTACATGAGTTTATAGAAGCTTCATGGTACTTGAGTTTATAGAAGCTTCATGGTACATGAGTTTATAGAAGCTTCATGGTACATGAGTTTATAGAAGCTTCATGGTACATGAGTTGATAGAAGCTTCATGGTACATGAGTTTGTAGATGAATGGTTCAGAGAACCGACAAGTTATAAATTAGACACATATGCAACACTTGGGTATCTTTATTTAGGAAACGTTTCGCCACACAGTGGCTTCATCAGTCCAATACAAAGTAGAAAGGTGTAAGGAGAGGAGGAGTTTGAGGTAATCAGTCCTTCGGCCTGGAGTCGATGTGTTCAGTCCATCAATCTTGTAGAAAGTACCTTACACCTTTTTACTTTGTATTGGACTGATGAAGCCACTGTGTGGCGAAACGTTTCCTCAATAAAGATACCCAAGTGCTGCATATGTGTCTAATTTATGTACATGAGTTTATAGAAGCTTCATGGTACATGAGTTTACAGAAGCTTCATGGTACATGAGTTTACAGAAGCTTCACGGTACATGAGTTTACAGAAGCTTCATGGTACATGAGTTTACAGAAGCTTTACGGTACATGAATTTACAGAAGCTTCATGGTACATGAGTTTATAGAAGCTTCATGGTACATGAGTTTATAGAAGCTTCATGGTACATGAGTTTACAGAAGCTTCATGATACATGAGTTTACAGAAGCTTTATGGTACATGAGTTTATAGAAGCTTCATGATACATGAGTTTACAGAAGCTTCATGGTACATGAGTTTACAGAAGCTTCACGGTACATGAGTTTACAGAAGCTTCATGGTACATGAGTTTACAGAAGCTTTACGGTACATGAATTTACAGAAGCTTCATGGTACATGAGTTTATAGAAGCTTCATGGTACATGAGTTTATAGAAGCTTCATGGTACATGAGTTTACAGAAGCTTCATGGTACATGAGTTTATAGAAGCTTCATGGTACATGAGTTTACAGAAGCTTCACGGTACATGAGTTTACAGAAGCTTCATGGTACATGAGTTTACAGAAGCTTCACGGTACATGAGTTTATAGAAGCTTCACGGTACATGAGTTTACATACTTAATTTATATACTAATCTTATTGTTAGAGCAAATCTTAATATTAATAAGATAATATATTTCCTGATGTAAGACAGGTACACTGAGAGAATCATGCAAGTGAAAATTGGTCAAGTCCTCGTATTATGCCCAAAATGGTATTTGATTTTTGAGAAAGTTTAATTAAGTCTTGTGAAGAAAGATTATTTTTGAGGATATTGAATTAATTGATCATCGTATTAAGGAATCTCTCATGCTGATTAGCCTGGCTGCGCTGTGTTACTCGGGGTGGAGCAAGCTAGGCTAGAATTAGCGATGTCAACATCTGACGGAAGTGCTGTAGAACAATGGAACAGCAGAGAGAATTTAATCGTTATCCTGCACACTTGTACTCTACAAGAGAACGTACTCTGGTCGTAAGGCGTTTATGGGCAACGCTGTTTATAACTGTTCGCCTGGCAGTAAATAGGTACCTACTTCTAGAGCGACTGTTATCAGTCACATTCTGGGGAGGAGAGATGGAAATCAACTGCAAATAAGAATTATGAAGGCGGAATACCATGAGTATTGCTTTTCTTCTGTAAATACAAACTTCGCAATAACAATCAAATAATAATACTCTCCAAAAATTTACAAATAAAAATGACAAGGTAATGAAGAGATGGAACACCACGAACGTAAATAAAAAAAATAATATAAAATTAGCAACAAAACACGGGATGAACAGGGTTTTACACTGGTAAATGACAGGACTAGTGAATGCTACACCGACAGAATAAATTTCTACGCGTCTGTTTGCTGATGAGAATACATTCTGGAGAAGTCACTGAAAAATAGGATTTTGACAGACTGCAGAGATGGAATTCGTTTCAATAGTAGGCAATTCTTCAAGAGAGAATTTGTTCTCCTGTGGTAGATATCGCTCAAAATTAGAAGAATGGTTACGTGGCAGTAGAAAGTGTCGGGTTAAAGCCAGGGCTGGAGGCAAAAATTATTCTGGGACAGATCTCAGTATGAGTACGCCTGTGTTGATCAAATTATCGTTCTGGTTACCTACTTGTGTTCACTGATTCGGGTTAGAAAATTCCTTGCTGTGTCAGCTAAGTACTCCTTGCTACAAACATCCGACTAGGATTGTATTAACTCCGGCATTCACTGAGTACAACTGCTGTATTTGTACCTTACAAGGTGGAGAGTAGTGGAATTTTGATGTGTGCTTTATGTTCGTTTTGCCTTTACGGTTTTGTGATGGTTTGGCTCTCAGCTCGTGGCCTGTTACGGTGGCTCGTGGCCTGGTGGCAAAAGCTCTAGCTTCACACGCTGAGGTTCCGGGTTTGATCCCCGGCGAGGGTAGAAACATTGGGCGTGTTTCCTTACACCGGTTGTCTATGTTCACATATCAGTAAAATGGGTACCTGGGTGTTAGTCGACTGGTGTGGGTCGCATCCTGGGACACAACTGATCTATTTTGCGGGAAATGCTCAGCATAACAAGCGCCTTTCTATATAGTAGTATGTCATTGATGTCAGCTATGGTCTGTACACCTTGTACATGTACTTGTAGAAATAAATATATTATTATTATTATTATTATTGTTAGTAGTAGTAGTAATAGTAGTAGTAGTAGTAGTAGTAGTAGTAGTAGTAGTAGTAGTACTGACATACTATTTTTCTGACTCTTAATGATTTAGAACAAAAAATGTGTAGTGTATTGTAGTGATCTGAAAATATTCTTGATAGCTTCACATTCGTCACTTAGAAAATTAGCACTCAAAAGTATATATGGACGCAATAAGAGAACACCGCTCTTTGTTTGGGTAACATGATGTTGTAATAATGTTGGTAGAATTACCCTCAATATGTTAGTTAAAAGGACACATGTGCAGCTAATGCGACATTTTATTGTGAGACTTGCACATGTACTCACCTATTTGTGGTTGCAGGGGTCGCGTCATAGCTCCTGGCCCCGCCTCTTCACTGATCGCTACTAGGTCACTCTTTCCATGTTTCATGAGCTTCATCAAACCTCGTCTTAAAACTATGGATGGTTCCTTCTTCTACTATGTTACATTCCAGACTATTCCACTTCCTGACAACTCTGTGACTGAAGAAATACTTCCTAACATCCCTGTGATTCATCTGAGTCTTCAACTTCCAACTGTGTCCCCTTGTTGCTGTGTCCCATCTCTGGAACATTCTGTCTCTGTCCACCTTGTCAATCCCTCTCAGTATTTTATATGTCGTTATCATATCACCCCTATCTCTCCTGAGTTCCAGTGTCCTCAGGTCGATTTCCCTTAACCTCTCCTCGTAGGAAATACCCCTTAGCTCCGGGACTAGTTTTGTTGCAAACCTTTGTACTTTCTCTAGTTTCCTTACGTGCTTGGCTAGATGTGGGTTCCAAACTGGTGCAGCATACTCCAATATGGGCCTAATGAACACATTGTACAGGGTCCTGAATGATTCCTTATTAAGATGTCGGAATGCTGTTCTTAGGTTTGCTAGGCGCCCGTATGCTGCAGCAGTTATTTGGTTGATGTGCGCCTCAGGAGATGTGCCTGGTGTTATACTCACCCCAAGATCCTTTAGGACTAGGACTAGGAATGGCCGAAGAATCGACGAGATGGGGGAAGGAAGAAGGAAGGGGAAGGATGGAAATACTGGAAAAGGATGTGATAGTGGAGGAGAGGAGGGTAGGAGAGATCAGTGGCCCAACCACTGTGGAGCAAGTGGTTCTGAAGTACTGCAGGTGTTGATGGCGAGTAATCAGGGGCGACGAGATATGGCACCTATAAAGGTGCGGTGAGGGCGGCGGCAGGCAGGCAGGAAGGTCAAGGCAGTCAGGAAGGTCACGGCAGTCACAGGAACGAACTTCAGTGATGTGTTGGTGAGGAGGTTACTTGATCAGTGTTCCGTTGCGCCAAGCGTTGAGTTTCCTTATTGGGAGGTGAGATAGCTCAAATAGTGGGTTGTTGTTTTTAATTGTAGCAAGGCTGGAGAGGATTGAATCTGTTTTGATGATCTGATCAGTGCAGCCGAACTTGACAGT
Source organism: Cherax destructor (assembly GCA_009830355.1). Lineage (NCBI taxonomy): Eukaryota > Metazoa > Arthropoda > Malacostraca > Decapoda > Parastacidae > Cherax > Cherax destructor. The sequence goes on from WNWK01013228.1 coordinate 21,158, forward strand.
TCCGTGATGGAGTTGGTAGAGAAGATTGTGGGCACGAATTTTGTCATCCATCGATGCAGTGGCGAAGAATCTGACACCAGGTATGGAGTATGGTGTTTCCATAGTAGAGGTGGTGGAAGTGTTGGAAGGTGAAGTCGGAGATTGGTTCGTGGCAGCATCAGTTGAAGGCTTCTCATTGGTGGGGAGTGGCTGTGTCTCCACTGGCAGGGAGGCAGCTGATTGGTTCTTGACATTGGTGGTGGTGCGAGGTGGCGGTGAACTCTCATTGGTGGAGACTGGTGTAGAGAAAGTGTCATCTTCAAGCAGCAATTCTTGCAAGTCATCTGGTGCAGCAAAGCTGACAACTTTTGGAATTATCTTTAAAATATCAGCTGAAGGAGGACTTGTTGGGAAGTTAAATGCTGGCATATTGTTGAAGGATCCTGGTTGAGCTGCATTGTTCATGTGAGCAAACATCATGCAGTAGTAGATTATCGTGGAGATCTCCTCAGGCAGAGGAGAGGTGGGTGGTGGTGGTGGTACTGGTGGTGATGGTGGTGGTGGTGGTGGTGGTACTGGTGGTGATGGTGGTGGTACTGGTGGTGGTGGCGGCTGCTGAGTGGCTTGCAGGATCTTGGTGGTTGTTGACTGGAGTTTGGTTATTGCAGCATAAGTTGGAGAGTTACCTGGTGTTTTCTTAAGGTCTTCCTTTAATTTCTTGGAAAGGATCTCCTTACGAACAAGACATTTGGCTGCCAGAGTATGATGATCACTCCTACAGTTGATGCAGGTAGGAGCAGTAGTGGAGGTGCAGGTAACAGCAGTAGTGGAGGTGCAGGTAGCAGCAGTAGTGGAGGTGCAGGTAGCAGCAGTAGTGGAGGTGCAGGTAGCAGCAGTAGTGGAGGTGCAGGTAGCAGCAGTAGTGGAGGTGCAGGTAGCAGCAGTAGTGGAGGTGCAGGTAGCAGCAGTAGTGGAGGTGCAGGTAGGCAGCAGTAGTGGAGGTAGGTAGCAGCAGTAGTGGAGGTGCAGGTAGCAGCAGTAGTGGAGGTGCAGGTAGCAGCAGTAGTGGAGGTGCAGGTAGCAGCAGGAGTGGAGGTGCAGGTAGCAGCAGTAGTGGAGGTGCAGGTAGCAGCAGTAGTGAGGTGCAGCAGTTGGCAGGTGATAGCAGCAGTAGTGGAGGTGCAGGTAGCAGCAGTAGTGGAGGTGCAGGTAGCAGCAGTAGTGGAGGTGCAGGTAGCAGCAGTAGTGGAGGTGCAGGTAGCAGCAGTAGTGGAGGTGCAGGTAGCAGCAGTAGTGGAGGTGCAGGTAGCAGCAGTAGTGGAGTGCAGGTAGCAGCAGTAGTGGAGGTGCAGGTAGCAGCAGTAGTGGAGGTGCAGGTAGCAGCAGTAGTGGAGGTGCAGGTAGCAGCAGTAGTGGAGGTGCAGGTAGCAGCAGTAGTGGAGGTGCAGGTAGCAGAGTAGTGGAGGTGCAGGTAGCAGCAGTAGTGGAGGTGCAGGTAGCAGCAGTAGTGGAGGTGCAGGTAGAGCAGTAGTGGAGGTGCAGGTAGCAGCAGTAGTGGAGGTGCAGGTAGCAGCAGTAGTGGAGGTGCAGGTAGCAGCAGTAGTGGAGGTGCAGGTAGGAGCAGTAGTGGAGGTGCAGGTAGGAGCAGTAGTGGAGGTGCAGGTAGGAGCAGTAGTGGAGGTGCAGGTAGCAGCAGTAGTGGAGGTGCAGGTAGGAACAGTAGTGGAGGTGCAGGTAGGAGCAGTAGTGGAGGTGCAGGTAGCAGCAGTAGTGGAGGTGCAGGTAGGAACAGTAGTGGAGGTGCAGGTAGGAGCAGTAGTGGAGGTGCAGGTAGGAGCAGTAGTGGAGGTGCAGGTAGCAGCAGTAGTGGAGGTGCAGGTAGCAGCAGTAGTGGAGGTGCAGGTAGGAGCAGTAGTGGAGGTGCAGGAACGAAAGTCGTGACCTTCAGACCCACAGGTGGAACATATCTTCTTGTTCTTCACATGACATTCGTTGGTAGAGTGACCATAAGAAAAACATGTCCAGCAAGGTGAAATTTGTTTGAATCGTTCAGGTTCAAGGTGACTGGGGTTGATGTAGTAGTATGAGACAGCCAGACCATCTGAGAGAGCTCTGGTAGTCATGTTCACGTCTAGAAACGTGATTTTTAGCATTGATGAAGCATTGGGGATCTTGATTACACTTTCTAATTCAGCTCAATCGTTGAGATCTTCAATTGATTGCTTGATTTCTTCAGTAGACATGGAGGTGATGAGTTTGTCAAGTTGCTTCATAAACAAGTATCGTTTTGCTCGCATAAATGGTGATGTTGGGAGAGCAAAGCCTTGATCATCAAGGGTCTTGATAGCAGGTGGTGATAGGACTTTTTCTGCTTCCTCATCATTGATGAATGTGACAAGGAAGGCTTCATGAAGAGTTGTAATACCCGAGACTTTCAACTGCAAACTGCTTTTAAGGGCAGTTGCAAGGGCAAGCTTGGAAGCATCAGTCGTTGAAGAGTCCTTAGCCTTGATCTTCACTCGGTGAACCATGGTGGATCAGGTAAAGGTTCCCCTCCCCACCGGGGATCGTAGGGAGACTGGAGAGTCAGAGCTGCTATGACCTGCCTGGGCAAGAGTCAGTAGCAGAGTGGTGTGTCAGTGTGTCTGAATGAATGTCAGTGTGTGCCTGTGTATCAGTGTGTCAAGATCCTTTTCCTTGAGTGAGGTTTGTAGTCTCTGGCCCCCTAGACTGTACTCTGTCTGTGGTCTTCTTTGCCCTTCCCCAATTTTCATGACTTTACACTTGGTGGGGTTGAACTCCAGGAACCAGTTCCTGAACCAGGCCTTCAACCTGTCCAGATCCCTTTGTAGTTCTGCCTGGTCCTCGTCCGATTGAATTCTTCTCATCAACTTCACATCATCTGCAAACAAGGACACTCTGGAGTCTATTCCTTCCGTCATGTCGTTCACAAATACTAGAAACAGCACCGGTAATAGGACTGACAGGTAGTACATAAGACAGGTAGTACATAAGACAGGTAGTACATAAGACAGATAGTACATAAGACAGGTAGTACATAAGACAGATAGTACATAAGACAGGTAGTACATAAGACAGGTATTACATAGGACAGATAGTTCATAAGACAGATAGTACATAAGACAGATAGTACATAAGACAGATAGTACATAAAACAGGTAGTACATAAGACAGATAGTACATAAGACAGGTAGTACATTAGACAGGTAGTACATAAGACAGGTAGTACATAAGACATATAGTACATAAGATAGGTAGTACATAAGACAGGTAGTACATAAGACAGGTAGTACATAAGACAGGTAGTACACAAGACCTGTGTCCCTGGGGGCGGTGTCCCTGCGGGCTGTGTCCCTGGGGGCTGTGTCCCTGGGGGCGGTGTCCCCGGGGGCAGTGTTTTTGGGGGCGGTGTCCCTGGAGACAGTGTCCCTGGGGGCGGTGTCAGAGACATTCTAAGACTTAAGACAAACAGTGTAAGCAGCAGTCTTGGTGCCTTCTACGATAGTGAACTGGCGGTCTCTGTGTCCTTGTAAGTGGTATACAGGGACAATCTCTGTGTCTTAGCAAAGTGGTATAGGACAATCTCTGGTCCTTGTAGATAGGGGATACTGGGCAGGAAATCTCTGTGTCCTTGAAAGTGGTATACGGGACAATCTCTGTGTCCTTGTAAGTGGTATACGGGACAATCTCTGTGTCCTTGTAAGTGGTATACGGGGCAAAATCTTTGACCTTGAAAGTGGTATACGGGACAATCTCTGTGTCCTTGTAAGTGGTATACGGGACAATCTCTGTGTCCTTGTAAGTGGTATACGGGACAATCTCTGTGTCCTTGTAAGTGGTATACGGGGCAAAATCTTTGACCTTGAAAGTGGTATACGGGACAATCTCTGTGTCCTTGTAAGTGGTATACGGGACAATCTCTGTGTCCTTGTAAGTGGTATACGGGACAATCTCTGTGTCCTTGTAAGTGGTATACGGGACAATCTCTGTGTCCTTGTAAGTGGTATACGGGACAATCTCTGTGTCCTTGTAAGTGGTATACAGGACAATCTCTGTGTCCTTGTAAGTGGTATACAGGACAATCTCTGTGTCCTTGTAAGTGGTATACGGGACAATCTCTGTGTCCTTGTAAGTGGTATACGGGACAATCTCTGTGTCCTTGTAAGTGGTATACGGGACAATCTCTGTGTCCTTGTAAGTGGTATACGGGACAATCTCTGTGTCCTTGTAAGTGGTATACGGGACAATCTCTGTGTCCTTGTAAGTGGTATACGGGACAATCTCTGTGTCCTTGTAAGTGGTATACGGGACAATCTCTGTGTCCTTGTAAGTGGTATACTGGACAATCTCTGTGTCCTTGTAAGTGGTATACGGGGCAATCTCTTTGACCTTGTAAGTGGTATACGGGACAATCTCTGTGTCCTTGTAAGTGGTATACGGGGCAAAATCTTTGACCTTGTAAGTGGTATACGGGACAATCTCTGTGTCCTTGTAAGTGGTATACGGGACAATCTCTGGGTCCTTGAAAGTGGTATACGGGGCAATCTGTGTGCCCTTGCAAGTGGTTTAAGGGTAAATCTCTGTGCCCTCACAGACCTGTCTACCTACCTACCTGGAGTCTACCTGGAGGGTATTCCGGGGATCAATGCCCCCGCGGCCAGGTCCACGACCAGGCCTCCCGGTGGATCAGGGCCTGATCAACCAAGCTGTTACTGATGGCCGCACTGGCACCGATTTTAATTATCTGTCCAGCTCCCTCTTGAAGGCAGCCAGAGGAATATTGGTAATTTCCCTTATGCTTGGTGGGAGGCTGTTGAATAGTCTTGGGCCTCGGACACTTTTGTTTTCTCTTAGTGTACCAATGGCGCCCCTACTTTTCAATGGGGTTATTTTGCATCACCTGCCCAGTCTATCACTATTGTAGGCAGTGATTTCTGTTTACAGATTCGGGACCATTCCTTCTAGGATTTTCCAAGTGTAGATTATGATATATCTCTCTCGCCTGCGTTCCAGCGAGTACAAGTCAAGTGCTTCCAAGCGTTCCCAGTAGTTAAGGTGTTTGATGGAAGTGATATGTGCAGTAAAGGTTCTCTGTACACTCTCTAGATCTGCAGTTTCACCTGCTTCGAATGGAGATGTTAATGTGCAGCAATATTTCAACCTAGAGAGAACAAGTGATTTGAAAAGGATCATCATTGGCTTTGCATCTCTTGTTTTGAATGTTCTCATTGTCCATCCTATCATTTTCTTTGCAGTTGTGATCGTGGCACTGTTGTGATTCTTAAAAGTGAGATCTTCAGACATTACCACTCCCAGGTCCCTCGCATTATTTTTCCGCTCTATTGTATGATCAGAGTTTGTAGTATACTCAGTTCTAATTATTATCTCCTCCAGTTTTCCATAACGGAGTAGTTGGAATTTGTCTTCATTGAACATCATATTGTTCTCTGTTGCCCACTGTAGAACTTGGTATATATTTTCTTGGAGGTTAACCGTGTCCTCAATAGATGACAGTCTCATGCAGATCCTAGTATCGTCTGCAAAGGATGACACGGTGCTGTGGATTACATCTGTGTCTATGTCCGATATGAGGATGAGGAACAGGATGTGAGCGAGTACTGTGCCTTGTGGAACAGAGGTTTTCACTATGGCAGCTTCCGATTTAACTCTGTTGACCACTACTCTTTGTGTTCAATTGGTTAGAAAGTTGAAGATCCATCTCCCCACTTTGCCAGTTATTCCTTAAGCACGTATTTTGTGCACTATTACGCCATGATCACACTTGTCAAAGGCTTTTGTAAAGTTTGTGTATATTACATCTGTTTTTCTTCCAGTGCATCCAATACCATATCACAGTGATCCAGTAGTGGTGACTGGCATAAGCGACCTGCTCTGAACCCATGCTGTCCTGGATTTTGCAGTTTTTGGGAATCGAAATGGTTTGCAATCATGCTTCTTAGCACTCTTTCAAAGATTTTTATGATGTGGGACGTTAGTGGAGTGGGACAATATCTGCCTAAGCTTTTTCTCCATAGTATACTTAGGGCACGCGAAAGGGTTTCTTGCAGTTCTTAATGAACATAGAGTTCCACGAGTCTGGGCCTGGGGCTGAGTGCATGGGCTTGTTGTCGATGGCTTTCTCAAAGTATATCGGAGTTAGGGTAATGTCGGAAATCTGGCATACATTGATGGAGTTTTGAGGCTCATTCATGAAAAAAATCATTTGGACTGTCGATCTTTAGACTGATTAGTGGCTCGCTAAACACAGACTCGTATTGGGATTTCAGTATCTTACTAATTTCTTTGTTGTCATCTGTGTAAGTCTCATCTTGTCAGAGCAAGAGCCCGATACTAGATGAGATATTTGTCTTGTGTATGGCAAATGAAGAGAAATATTTCGAATTTCTTTCAATTTCACTAATCGCTTTATCTCCTCCTGTCTCTCCTGGGTCCTGTAACAGTTCTTTAACTTAAGTTCGATGGTTTCCACTTCCCTGGTCAGCGTTTCCTTCCGTGTATCAGAAAATCTAGCGTTCTTCAGGAGCTTAGTGATTCTTCGTCTTCTGTAGAGGGATCGTCTTTCCCCCCCCCCCCCAGTTTACTTCTTCTTCCCTTCTTCTTTATTAGGGGAATACGCCTTGAACATACTTCAGCTGCCAGGAAGTTGATCCTTTCAAGGCACTGGTTTGGATCCATGTTATTAAATATATCTTCCCATGTTTCATTTAAGACACGGTTCACCTGGTCCCAGTTGATGTTCTTGTTGTTGAAGTTGTATTTGTAATGCCAGTGTATGTATACCTCAGGTGGTATAAGTTAACTGCACCGCTGGTTGTACAGGGACCAATCTGTCTACCGCTGGTGGTACAGGGAGCAATCTGTCCACCGCTGGTGGTGCAGGGAGCAATCTGTCCACCGCTCGTAATGCAGGGAGAAATCTGTCCACTGCTGGTGGTGCAGGGAGCAATCTGTCCACCACTGGTGGTGCAGGGAGCAATCTGTCCACCGCTGGTGGTGCAGGGAGCAATCTGTCCACCACTGGTGGTGCAGGGAGCAATCTGTCCACCGCTGGTAGTACAGGGAGCAATCTGTCCACCGCTGGTGGTGCAGGGAGCAATCTGTCCACCGCTGGTGGTGCAGGGAGCAATCTGTCCACCACTGGTGGTGCAGGGAGCAATTTGTCCACCGCTGGTGGTGCAGGGAGCAATCTGTCCCACTGCTGTGTGCAGGAATCTGTCCACCGCTGGTGGTGCAGGACAATCTGTCCACGCTGGTGGTGCAGGAGCAATCTGTCCACCGCTGGTGGTGCGGAGCAATCTGTCCACCGCTGGTGGTGCAGGGAGAATCTGTCCACGCTGGTGGTGCAGGGAGCAATCTGTCCACCGCTGGTGGTGGGCATGGGGAGACAATCTGTCCACCGCTGGTGGTGCAGGGAGCAATCTGTCCACCGCTGGTGGTGCAGGGAGCAATCTGTCCACCGCTGGTGGTGCAGGAGCAATCTGTCCACCGCTGGTGGTGCAGGGAGCAATCTGTCCACCGCTGGTGGTGCAGGGAGCAATCTGTCCACCGCTGGTTGCGGGCAATCTGTCCACGCTGGTGGTGCAGGAGCAATCTGTCCACCACTGGTGGTGCAGGGAGCAATCTGTCCACCGCTGGTGGTCAGGAACAATCTGTCCACCGCTGGTGGGCAGGGAGCAATCTGTCCACCGCTGGTGGTGCAGGAGCAATCTGTCCACCGCTGGTGGTGCAGGGAGCAATCTGTCCACCACTGGTGGTGCAGGGAGCAATCTGTCCACCGCTGGTGGTGCAGGGAACAATCTGTCCACCTGGGGCTAATGTACGATGGTGCGGCAATCGTCACCGCGGTTGCAGAATCTGTCCACCGCTGGTGGTGCAGGGAGCAATCTGTCCACCGCTGGTGGTGCAGGGAACAATCTTCCACCGCTGGTGGTGCAGGGAGCAATCTGTCCACCGCTGGTGGTGCAGGGACAATCTGTCCACCGCTGGTGGTGCAGGAGCAATCTGTCCTCCGCTGGTGGTGCGGAGCAATCTGTCCACCGCTGGTGGTGCAGGGAGCAATCTGTCCACCGCTGGTGGTGCGGGAGCAATCTGTCCACCCTGGTGGTGCAGGAGCAATCTGTCCACCGCTGGTGGTGCAGGGAGCAATCTGTCCACCGCTGGTGGTGGGCTATCACCGCTGGGCGAGCAATCTTCCACCGCTGGTGGTGCAGGGAAGCACCGTCCTGTCCACCGCTGGTGGTGCAGGGAGCAATCTGTCCACCGCTGGTGGTGGTGCGGGGCAAGCAATCTATCCACCGCTGGTGGTGCAGGGAGCAATCTATCCACCGCTGGTGGTGCAGGGAGCAATCTATCCACCGCTGGTGGTGCAGGAGCAATCTCTGGGCTCTGGCAGGAGCAAAACATATAATCAATATGTATAACAGTTAGTAATTTTATCAGTCATATTCCGGCGGTTGTGGTCCTGGGTCCACAATCCCCTAATTCTGGGTTGGCTGACGATGCCTCTCGTAGCAAACATCAAAGCAATTGTATATTCTCGTAAATGTTATAGCTATGCCCCACAGGAATTTATTTAACTTACAAGTATTTTAAGAATTTATACATCCTGTATGAAGGTATGTATACCTGTTTGAAGGTAATGTACCATGTCTAATACCTGTGTGAAGGTATTTATAACATGTCTAATACCTGTGTGAAGGTATTTATACCATGTCTAATACCTGTATGAAGGTATTTATACCATGTCTAATACCTGTATGAAGGTATTTATACCATGTCTAATACCTGTGTGAAGGTATTTATACCATGTCTAATACCTGTGTGAAGGTATTTATACCATGTCTAATACCTGTATGAAGGTATATATACCATGTCTAATACCTGCGTGAAGGTATTTATACCATGTCTAATACCTGTATGAAGGTATTTATACCATGTCTAATACCTGTATGAATGTATTTATACCATGTCTAATACCTGTGTGAAGGTATTTATACCATGTCTAATACCTGTATGAAGGTATTTATACCATGTCTAATACATGTGTGAATGTATTTATACCATGTCTAATACCTGTGTGAAGGTATTTATACCATGTCTAATACCTGTGTGAAGGTATTTATACCATGTCTAATACCTGTGTGAAGGTATTTATACCATGTCTAATACCTGTGTGAAGGTATTTATGCCATGTCTAATACCTGTGTGAAGGTATTTATACCATGTCTAATACCTGTATGAAGGTATTTATACCATGTCTAATACCTGTGTGAAGGTATTTATACCATGTCTAATACCTGTGTGAAGGTATTTTACCATGTCTAATATCTGTGTGAAGGTATTTATACCATGTCTAATACCTGTATGAATGTATTTATACCATGTCTAATACATGTGTGAAGGTATTTATACCATGTCTAATACCTGTATGAAGGTATTTATACCATGTCTAATACCTGTGTGAAGGTATTTATACCATGTCTAATACCTGTATGAAGGTATTTATACCATGTCTAATACCTGTGTGAAGGTATTTATACCATGTCTAATACCTGTATGAAGGTATTTATACCATGTCTAATACCTGTATGAAGGTATTTATACCATGTCTAATACCTGTGTGAAGGTATTTATACCATGTCTAATACCTGTGTGAAGGTATTTATACCATGTCTAATACCTGTAGTGAAGGTATTTATACCATGTCTAATACCTGGTGAAGGTATTTATACCATGTCTAATACCTGTATGAAGGTATTTATACCATGTCTAATACCTGTATGAAGTATTTATACCATGTCTAATACCTGTGTGAAGGTATTTATACCATGTCTAATACCTGTATGAAGGTATTTATACCATGTCTAATACCTGTGTGAAGTATTTATACCATGTCTAATACCTGTGTGAAGGTATTTATACCATGTCTAATACCTGTGTGAAGGTATTTATACCATGTCTAATACCTGTGTGAAGGTATTTATACCATGTCTAATACCTGTGTGAAGGTATTTATACCATGTCTAATACCTGTATGAAGGTATTTATACCATGTCTAATACCTGTGTGAAGGTATTTATACCATGTCTAATACCTGTATGAAGGTATTTATACCATGTCTAATACCTGTGTGAAGGTATTTATACCATGTCTAATACCTGTATGAAGGTATTTATACCATGTCTAATACCTGTGTGAAGGTATTTATACCATGTCTAATACCTGTGTGAAGGTATTTATACCATGTCTAATACCTGTGTGAAGGTATTTATACCATGTCTAATACCTGTGTGAAGGTATTTATACCATGTCTAATACCTGTTGAAGGTATTTATACCATGTCTAATACCTGTGTGAAGGTATTTATACCATGTCTAATACCTGTGTGAAGGTATTTATACCATGTCTAATACCTGTGTGAAGGTATTTATACCATGTCTAATACCTGTATGAAGGTATTTATACCATGTCTAATACCTGTGTGAAGGTATTTATACCATGTCTAATACCTGTGTGAAGGTATTTATACCATGTCTAATACCTGTGTGAAGGTATTTATACCATGTCATTAATTACCTGCTAAATGTGTGAAGGTATTTATACCATGTCTAATACCTGTGTGAAGGTATTTATACCATGTCTAATACCTGTGTGAAGGTATTTATACCATGTCTAATACCTGTGTGAAGGTATTTATACCATGTCTAATACCTGTATGAAGGTATTTATACCACATCCAATACTTGTATTAAAGTATTTTTTGTAGATTATCCTGAGTTGTCAATAATGAAACTCATACGAGTTATAAACAGTTTTATTTCCAGAGTCTAAATTCCATCTCAATAACAATTTTTCTCATCAAACTTTGTTTATATTATTTCAATTATCTGCAATATTCATAAAATAAATCTCTCATATGGACCATTTACAGGCCAGTGTGTTTACATATGAATCTGCATTTTCATGTAAATGTTTATGTCCATATAAATATGTATATATATTCTGATTATGATTTAGGTGGGAGAAAATGTTTGACGGTAAAGTTTATTGTTTATTATATATAACCTTTGGGTCTAGTCCCTGGACCCATTATGTACCTCTGTAATCTGTAAATACCTTTGTAACTTGTCATGATTGTGACCAGATCTACCTGAGTTCATTACCTTTGTAACTTGTTCAGCTATCAAAACTTTGGGGCCCAGTCCCTGGACCCATTGACTACCGCCCACAGGATGGGTATGGGCTGACTACCGCCCACACCATGGGTATGGGCTGACTACCGCCCACACCATGGGTATGGGCTGACTACCGCCCACAGGATGGGTATGGGCTGACTACCGCCCACAGGATGGGTATGGGCTGACTACCACCCACACCATGGGTATGGGGTACATAATAAAGATATTAAACTAAACTAAACTATTGACTCTCCCTGAGTCATTTGGACGATTTATTCACTTAAAAAGTTAAATAAAAAAAGCAGTTTTTAGGCAGTGCTGTTGTTACTTTATTTACGAGCCTCTCAGAATATAATACTGACAATAGTACAGTCCTACCTATGCATACACACAAAAAAAATCTTATAGAGATACACACATACATTAGTGAAAAATATACATAGTATACATACACCAATATATACGTCAGTTTCGGCAGACATCATCGTGAGTATCCACAGAAGATTACAGAGTCGTGACAAGCCTCTGCATTAGACCGTTGCTTCTGTACCAGTGTAAGTGCAGTGTACCTCACTATTGTAAATCTAATTAATCATTACTAATTTTACAATCTAAATATTCTGAACTACCTCACTATTGTAAATCTAGTTAATCATTTGAAATTTGTATTCATTTGTAATTTGTAATATAATCTAAATACAATCTAAATATTCTGAACTACCTCACTATTGTAAGCCATTTAATCATTCGAAATTTGTATTCATTTGTAATATAGAATAAAAACTAGTAGTAGTCTGCTAGGCATGCTAATGGCCGTCTTTGTAATTATTGGCTTATAAATGTAAACAACACATTGTAATCCTTACAGAGAAATAAAATAATCTGAATCTGAATCTGAGTCTTGAGGGGATCCTGCCAGCGGAGGCGAGGAGGTTTGTTTACCCTGTTCGGCTGGGGTTGGGGGGTGGGGAAGTGGTAGCTCAGGACTCCCTATCACTGGATACTGAACAGAAGAACACCTCGGTTAATAGTGAGAACATGGTGATTAGTGCGCCAAATGGCGAGGGTTTTTCTAAATGGAATAATATGTATAACAATCAGCAAAAGTTAGTCAGTGATGTGCATCTTTAGTGAACAGATAGGGCCACTCCCTTCGCCCCCCATCCCTGGTCCCCTCCCAACATATCTCTCTAGGACTTCTGCCTGCCTGACCAAGGGTGTTGCCTTTTATTGCCCCAACAATTACTCTCACCACGGCTCCCTACTCCCCACACCCTCATCTCCCATGCATCCATGCTGTCCTTCACTCAGTTATCCCACAGCTGGCGCCCTCCCATGCCTACGATGTAAGTACTGTCACAAGATGTGCCGGGTTTCCAGGAATCTCCACGACAGAGCCAACCCCATGGAATCCGTCCACGAGCATCTGCCAGGTGTACCACAGGGACTGTGCACTCAATCCCTCAAATGGCAATATCCGTGCCCATAATGGATGTCTAGGCGCCAGGAGGGCTCTAAATTTGAATAACCAACAACCCCTTCTAGCAGACAGAGCTGACAGCTAACTTGATTTCACCTCTACAGAGGACCTAAAATCCACATTCAAATTAACATCCACCAGGACGCTGACACAACAAAGCAGCTCGCCCTCAAGCTGCTGGCAAATTCGCTAACCTCTTGAAGAAAGTCAACGATGCTCCTGCAAACAACGGATCCTGGCACAACCTACTGCTATTTGGCAATGCCTGTTTGGCTGTCCCACCAAGGAGGGACAAGTCACTGTCAACATCTGTTATCAGGGCAATAAATGCATTCCCTAGAGATGACAACCTCATCAGTCTTCCCTCAAGGGCGACAAACACCCGCCGGGCAAATGTCAACAACAGAACACTTGACATCTCAGAAATCAAAGCCCAGATTAGCAAAAAAATAGAAGAGTGTAATACTACTGGACCACTGAGGCTTATAACAAGTGGAGATACATTCGCCCCTAAGGACGTTGTTACAGCACAAGCCCTGAAGGACAAACATCTACCTAGGGCTCCCAGTACCAACATTGACCTCCCTGGCATTACGGCAGGTGAAGAACATTTAACCTTACTGGATGCTGATGTGTATAAAGCTGCTATGTCACTTCCACAGGGTTCACCAAGGGGTTTCACCGGTTTAAGGCCACAACACTTAAAACAAATGCTCAATCCAGCACTTGGTGAGGTTTCAAAGAGGTTGCTGTCTGAACTCAAAAAATATTCCAATGTGTGCCTGACTGGCAGTGTCCCGGAGGTCATTGGACCCATCTTCTTTGGTGCCTCACTGTGTGCCCTCTGGAAAAAGGATGGAGGAATCAGGCCCATTGCAGTGGGCAACACCCTTCGGTGCCTAGTTGCCAAGGCTGCAGTAAGAATGGTGAGTCAAGAGGCTGCCTCAATGTTGAAACGAATTCAGTTCGGTTTTGGTGTTCAACAAGGTTGTGAAGCAGATGCCCACGCAGCACGAGTATACATCAACATGTCAGATGATACAGCCTTGATGAAATTGGACTTTGCCAATGCTTTCAAATTAGTCAGAAGAGATGCTGCTCTCCAAGCAGTTTCTAGACACTTCCCTTCCGTCTATCCCTTCATGCAATCGTGTTATAGTGTGACTTCTAAACTATTGTTTGGGGACCATGAAATTGACTCTTGTGAGGGTGTGCAACAGGGGGACACTCTTTCCTCATTTCTTTTCTGTCTGGTCATCAAGGAAGTCACAGAAGCGCTCTCCAGTGAGCGCTTCTTGGATGATGGTACCCTAGCTGTCACTACAGAATCTCTCCTAGAGGACATCAGAAAAATTAAAAACATGGGAGAGAGCCTGGATCTATCTTTAAACCCCACCAAATTCGAAATAGTTTCATCCAATTGTCAGATCATTCAGAGTAGTATTGTTTTACCAGGAGCACGAGCCATTGATCCAGCCAACAGCACTCTCACTGGTGCTCCTCTTGGGCCAATGCCAATGATTTGATCATGGAAAAAATATCTCAGACCTCAGGACGATGGAAGGCAGGATGAAAGATATCGATACACATGATGCCTTCTACCTACTCACCAGGTGCCTGTCAACCCCAAAACTTACCTACTTCCTGAGATGCTCCCCAGCCTTCAGCAGCCCAAAACTCAAGGAATATGACTCTCTCCTCAAGACCATGCTAGAGAGTGTATTGAATCTTTCCCTCGAAGTTGGACAGTGGTTGCAAGCCTCACTTCCAGTCAGGCTTGGGAGGCTGGGAGTACGCAAATCCTCCCAGATTGCCCTACCAGCTTTCTTATCCTCTTCCATAGCATCAAATGAGCTAATAAAACAAATTCTTCCAGACAACCTCAGTGATTCAGCAGGAATACAGGACCCTAGCTACACCAGTGCCATCACTGAATTGGAGACTCTTGCTGCTCCAGCACCAAAACCTAGTGCAGCACTGGCCAACAGTCAAGCTGAGATGGCCCTATCGCTGAAAAGAAGCTTACCAACATGCTTAGAGTTGCAACATCAGACGGGGAGACTGCTCGTTTGCAAGCTGTGAGCTCACATCACTCTGAAGACTTCTTCCAAACAGTTCCCATTTCGGCAATGGGAACACGCCTCGACCCTAAGACCCTCCGTGTTGCAGTAGCTCTCCGCCTTGCTGCCCAATTCACACGGAATATTATTTGTATTTGCGGCAATGCAAAAGCCAACCAATATGGTCTACATGGTCTAAAGTGTTCCAAAACCAAGGGCTGGCATGCAAGGCACAATGAAGTCAACGACATCAAATAGAGACAGCTATAGCTGGATGCCCAGCCGAGAGAGAGCCCCGATCACTAGCAGCCAACAATACCCACAACCCAAGAAACTGCCACGATGGGAGCACCATCTATCCTTGGAAGAATGGCAAGCTCTTAGCATGGGATTATACCTGTGTGTCGACACTGGCTGACACCTACATCCATCACAGTGTCGGGCGACAGGGAGGAGCTGCTGACCACAAGGAGGAGTACAAGATCGGCAAGTACAGGGACATAAGTCAACAGTATCAATTTCTCCCAGTGGGATCAGAAACCTTGGAATCATGGAGAAAAAATGCAACACCTTTCTCTAAAGAACTGGGTTCTAGACTCATCGACACCACCAGGGACCAAATCCAGACGGAAAATGTTTGCTGCACACTGGGCTCACGTCCGGCTCTGGAAGAGCTGGAGTTTCATAATCTTTTATATATTGAACCAATGTATTCATGTTTGAGTTTTCTGTCAATGTATTCTGTCTATTAATAAAGTTCACATTGGATATAGAATATAATGTGTAGAAGGAGAAGAAAAAAATCAAACAGCTCCAGGGAAGAGAACCTTAAGTTTTACCTGAAGAACGTTTCTCCTCTTCTCTGAGGATAAGAGTCCCAAGTCCAGTTCTAGAGGTGGTATCGCGCTATATTATATATATATATATATATATATATATATATATATATATATATATATATATATATATATATATATATATATATATATATATATATATATATATATATATATATAACACATCGGCCGTTTTCCACCAAGGCAGGGTGGCCCGAAAAGAAAAACTTCCATCACAATTCACTCCATCACTGTCTTGCTAGAGGCTGCTTACACTACAGTTATAAAACTGCGACAGTAACACCCTCCATCAGAGTGCAGACTCAACTCCGGCCTGCAGGTTTCCCTGAATCCCTTCAAAAATGTTACCTTGCTCACACTCCAAGAGCACGTCAAGTCCTAAAAACCATTTGTCTCCATTCACTCCTATCAAATACGCTCATGCATGCTTGCTGGAAGTCTAAGCCCCTTGCACACAAAACCTTCTTTACCCCTCCAACCTTTCCTAGGCCGACCCCTACCCCGCCTTCTCTTCACTACAGATTTATACACTCTCGAAGTCATTCTATTTTGTTCCATCCTCTCTACTTGTCCAAACCACCTCAACAACCCCTCCTCAGTCCTATGGCTAATAGTTTTGGTAAACCAACACCTCCTAATTTTCAAACTACAGATTCTCTACATTATATTCACACCACACATTGACCTCAGACATGCCATCTCCATTGCCTTCAGCCTTCTCCTTGTTGCAACATTCACCACCCATGCTTCACACCCATATAAGAGCATTGGTATAACTATACTCTCATACATTCCCCTCTTTGCTTTCATGGACAAAGTTCTTTGTCTCCACGGACTCCTAAGTGCACCACTCACCCTTTTCCCCTCATCAATTCTATAATTCACCTCATCCTTCATAGACCCATCTGCTGACACGTCCACACCTAAATATCTGAACACATTCACCTCCTCCATACTCTCTCCCTCCAATCTGATATACTAATTTTCGTCACCTAATTTTCTTGTTATCCTCATCACCTTACTCTTTCCAATATTCACTTTTAATTTTCTTCTTTTACATACCTTACCAAACTCATCCACCAACCTCTGCACCTTCTCTTTAGAGTCCTGCTGTGGACGTAGAGACAATGTTTGTAAAAAAATTCGCCTGTTTGCCAATTGTTAAGCATTTCAAATCTATTTGGTTGTCCACTGCATGTGGTAGGATTTGATGAAATAACTTTGAAAACAAGCCTGGTGTCCCGGGGTATGGGATAACATCGTCTAGCTATGGCTAGGCGCCCATACTTATCTGGGGTCTGGCTCCGTGGTAAAGTACTGTGTACCCTGATACAGAGCTTGCAGGATCGAGCCCTGCTATGGACGTAGAGACAATGTTTGTAAATAATTTCGCCTGTTTTGGGAATTGTTAAGCTTATGAATATATATATACAACCTGAAATACCAAATGTATCATATATAATTACGGTGATTGAGGTGTAGCTCATTGTGTGGAGATGATAATCGTATTACCTTTCACTGTGAAACGTTCAACTAATTAGTATGATTATACTAAATGTACACAATTGGGAGTGGCCAACATTCTACATTTCTTTAATGGTTAGTCAAGTTTAAAATCAAGGTTGACCATTGATGTTGAAGGAAATGTACCATGAAACTAACACATCAAGTTACCAGGGAAAAATATATTTCTTTTACAACATAATAAAAACAATGAAACTAATGATTCTTTTTTGTGTGTTTTGTGTTTGTTCGTGTACTTGTTAGACTGAAATTTATTGTTGTTGTTAGACTGATGTTGATCAACTTGTCAATATTTTTTTTATGTAAATATCAGTATTATGTTTGTTATGATACTTGTATGTTTCATGTGTTTTTTAAATACAGTTATCAGTTTGATGTTTGTTAACACTACTGACTGAAATTTGTTAATCTTCTGTCTAGATTTCTATTTTTTCCATATTTATTTCCGTGTTAAGGAACAGTTAAGATAGATATTGATAGAGAATTAACGTTGTTAACCAGAACGTGAAGAAAACTTTCTTCATTTCTTTGTTGGGTTTAGCGACTATCAACCTATGAACCATGGATCGGGTGGGGTTTGAACCCACGGCAAGTGAATCCTAAAACTCACAGGCCAGTGCGTTAACCACTGGACCAGCTGGCTTTAATAAGAATCATCCAGCTATGTATATGTCTGTACACCATAGGGAGGTTAGCTGGTGGGAGATTCATATGTAAGAACCTTCTTTTATGGTTGCAGTGGTGGCCCATGCTAGCCTTCCTGTGGTGTATAGAAATATACCCAGTTGGATGAATCTTATTAGAGCCACTGGTCGAGTGGTTAACGCACTGGACTGTGAGTTTTAGAATTCACTCGCCAAGAGTTCAAGCCTCACTCGTTCCCTGATGTATTGGCAATCGTGTTATTACAATTTCGTGAATCAACCAATAAAAATTTATTTGTCCAGGAGTGGTGTTTCGTGGCCGTCCTGACTCAGACAACCATCCAGGAGTGGTGTTTCGTGGCCTTCCTGACCCAGACAACCAGCCAGGAGTGGTGTTTCGTGGCCTTCCTGTCTCAGACAACCAGCCAGGAGTGGTGTTTCGTGGCCTTCCTGTCTCAGACAACCAGCCAGGAGTGGTGTTTCGTGGCCTTCCTGTCTCAGACAACCAGCCAGGAGTGGTGTTTCGTGGCCTTCCTGACTCAGACAACCAGCCAGGAGTGGTGTTTCGTGACCGTCCTGACTCAGACAACCAGCCAGGAGTGGTGTTTCGTGACCGTCCTGACTCAGACAACCAGCCAGGAGTGGTGTTTCGTGACCGTCCTGACTCAGACAACCAGCCAGGAGTGGTGTTTCGTGGCCTTCCTGTCTCAGACAACCAGCCAGGAGTGGTGTTTCGTGGCCTTCCTGACTCAGACAACCAGCCAGGAGTGGTGTTTCGTGGCCTTCCTGACTCAGACAACCAGCCAGGAGTGGTGTTTCGTGACCGTCCTGACTCAGACAACCAGCCAGGAGTGGTGTTTCGTGACCGTCCTGACTCAGACAACCAGCCAGGAGTGGTGTTTCGTGACCGTCCTGACTCAGACAACCAGCCAGGAGTGGTGTTTCGTGCCGTCCTGACTCAGACAACCAGCCAGGAGTGGTGTTTCGTGACCGTCCTGACTCAGACAACCAGCCAGGAGTGGTGTTTCGTGACCGTCCTGACTCAGACAACCAGCCAGGAGTGGTGTTTCGTGACCGTCCTGACTCGGCAACCAGCCAGGAGTGGTGTTTCGTGACCGTCCTGCTCAGACAACCAGCCAGGAGTGGTGTTTCGTGACCGTCCTGACTCAGACAACCAGCCAGGAGTGGTGTTTCGTGGCCTTCCTGACTCGGACAACCAGCCAGGAGTGGTGTTTCGTGACCGTCATGACTCAGACAACCAGCCAGGAGTGGTGTTTCGTGGCCTTCCTGACTCGGACAACCAGCCAGGAGTGGTGTTTCGTGACCGTCCTGACTCAGACAACCAGCCAGGAGTGGTGTTTCGTGACCGTCCTGACTCAGACAACCAGCCAGGAGTGGTGTTTCGTGGCCGTCCTGACTCAGACAACCAGCCAGGAGTGGTGTTTCGTGGCCGTCCTGACTCAGACAACCAGCCAGGAGTGGTGTTTCGTGACCGTCCTGACTCAGACAACCAGCCAGGAGTGGTGTTTCGTGCCTTCCTGACTCAGGGCAACCAGCCAGGAGTGGTGTTTCGTGACCGTCCTGACTCAGACAACCAGCCAGGAGTGGTGTTTCGTGGCCTTCCTGACTCAGACAACCAGCCAGGAGTGGTGTTTCGTGACCGTCCTGACTCAGACAACCAGCCAGGAGTGGTGTTTCGTGGCCTTCCTGACTCAGACAACCAGCCAGGAGTGGTGTTTCGTGGCCTTCCTGACTCAGACAACCAGCCAGGAGTGGTGTTTCGTGGCAGTCCTGACTCAGACAACCAGCCAGGAGTGGTGTTTCGTGGCCGTCCTGACTCAGACAACCCGCCAGGAGTGGTGTTTCGTGGCCTTCCTGACTCGGACAACCAGCCAGGAGTGGTGTTTCGTGGCCTTCCTGACTCGGACAACCAGCCAGGAGTGGTGTTTCGTGACCGTCCTGACTCAGACAACCAGCCAGGAGTGGTGTTTCGTGGCCTTCCTGACTCAGACAACCAGCCAGGAGTGGTGTTTCGTGGCCGTCCTGACTCAGACAACCAGCCAGGAGTGGTGTTTCGTGACCTTCCTGACTCAGACAACCAGCCAGGAGTGGTGTTTCGTGGCCTTCCTGACTCAGACAACCAGCCAGGAGTGGTGTTTCGGACCGTTCTGACTCAGACAACCAGCCAGGAGTGGTGTTTCGTGGCCTTCCTGACTCAGACAACCAGCCAGGAGTGGTGTTTCGTGGCCTTCCTGACTCAGACAACCAGCCAGGAGTGGTGTTTCGTGGCCTTCCTGACTCAGACAACCAGCCAGGAGTGGTGTTTCGTGGCCTTCCTGACTCAGACAACCAGCCAGGAGTGGTGTTTCGTGGCCTTCCTGACTCAGACAACCAGCCAGGAGTGGTGTTTCGTGACCGTCCTGACTCAGACAACCAGCCAGGAGTGGTGTTTCGTGGCCTTCCTGACTCAGACAACCAGCCAGGAGTGGTGTTTCGTGGCCTTCCTGACTCAGACAACCAGCCAGGAGTGGTGTTTCGTGGCCTTCCTGACTCAGACAACCAGCCAGGAGTGGTGTTTCGTGACCGTCCTGACTCAGACAACCAGCCAGGAGTGGTGTTTCGTGGCCTTCCTGACTCAGACAACCAGCCAGGAGTGGTGTTTCGTGGCCTTCCTGACTCAGACAACCAGCCAGGAGTGGTGTTTCGTGGCCTTCCTGACTCAGACAACCAGCCAGGAGTGGTGTTTCGTGACCGTCCTGACTCAGACAACCAGCCAGGAGTGGTGTTTCGTGGCCTTCCTGACTCAGACAACCAACATGTAAGTACAAGGAAGAAATAAACCTGTGTGTATTGACACGTTAATGTGTCAGTAAAGTGGAGTGTAGTGTTTGTCAGCTGTCAGTGTATGGTGTCAGAGTATGGTGTCAGAGTATGGTGTCAGAGTATGGTGTCAGAGTATGGTGTCAGAGTATGGTGTCAGAGTATGGTGTTCAGTGTATGGTGTCAGAGTATGGTGTCAGTGTATGGTGTCAGAGTATGGTGTCAGAGTATGGTGTTCAGTGTATGGTGTCAGAGTATGGAGTCAGTGTATGGTGTCAGAGTATGGTGTTCAGTGTATGGTGTCAGAGTATGGAGTCAAAGTATGGTGTCAGAGTATGGTGTCAGAGTATGGTGTCAGAGTATGGTGTCAGAGTATGGTGTCAGAGTATTGTGTTCAGTGTATGGTGTCAGAGTATGGTGTCAGATATGGTGTTCAGTGTATGGTGTCAGAGTATGGTGTTCAGTGTATGGTGTCAGAGTATGGAGTCAGAGTATGGTGTCAGAGTATGGTGTCAGAGTATGGTGTCAGAGTATGGTGTCAGAGTATTGTGTTCAGTGTATGGTGTCAGAGTATGGTGTCAGATATGGTGTTCAGTGTATGGTGTCAGAGTATAATGTCAGATATGGTGTTCAGTGTATGGTGTCAGAGTATGGTGTTCAGTGTATGGTGTCAGAGTATGGAGTCAAAGTATGGTGTCAGAGTATGGTGTCAGAGTATGGTGTCAGAGTATGGTGTCAGAGTATGGTGTCAGAGTATGGTGTCAGAGTATGGTGTTCAGTGTATGGTGTCAGAGTATGGTGTCAGAGTATGGTGTCAGAGTATGGTGTTCAGTGTAGGTGTCAGAGTATGGCGTCAGAGTATGGTGTCAGAGTATGGTGTCAGAGTATAGTGTAAGAATATGGTGGTCAGTGTAATCTAATGTTATAACTTTCTTGTCAGAAAAGAATTGCTTATAACACTGCCAGCATAAGTTGTAGGTCTAGGAGAGTTTCTCAAGTGGAGGAGCAGACAGAACGTCAAGTTCAAGTGTATGGAGAATTGGAAGCCTCAATCTTGAAATAAGACAGACAGAAACGTTACCTACATACGTTCTAATATATGCGGTTCCATTTAAATAAACTACACATCACTAAATTCTGACCTTTTGAGGAAATGAATGAAAATGTCGACGATGATTGGGTTGTTGTCGTTCAGGAAAGTGTGTGCAGGGAATGGAATGTATTTCCGTTCAGTTCTCGAAGAAGAGGAAAACGAGGAAGAACGTAAATTAGAAAAGATATGAGGATATGGGGGACAGTGATGACTCTGCTGCATTATCATTGTCGTGGAAATTGCTAGTCGATGAAGGGTTAGAGATGGATAATGAAGGCAGCATTGAGACTGACGTGGCTAACACACCCTCCCAATGGTAATTAACGCCGTAGGAGGAAGATTAATCTGTGTTGTGGGTTGAAACCTATTCGGAATAGCCAGAATTGGACTAATAACATTGCTACTGAAGATTCAGTGGTTTCTTTCCCAAAGAAAGCAGTGGCCAATACTCCTGAGCAACCCAAGAACTATCCTCGAGCGCCGTTTCAAACTTAGCAAGGAAATTGATCTTGTCATTAATAATAATACAAAATAATAATAATAACTATAATAATAATAATAATAATAATAATAATAATAATAATAATAATAATAATAATAATAATAATAATAATAATAATAATAATAATAATAATAAAAAATTAATAATAATAATAATAATAATAATAATAATAATAATAATAATAATAATAATAATAATCTTTATTTCTACAAGTACATGATACAACTTATACAGACCATAGCTGACATCAGTGACATACTATGTATATAGAAAACCACTGGTTATGCAGAGCACTTCGGGCAACTTTGGTTAACTTTGTCCCCAGGATGCGACTCACACCAGTCGACTAACACCCAGGTACCTACTTACTGCTAGGTGAACAAGGACAGAAGGTGTCTTAAGGAAACACGCTCCAATATCTCTAACCATAACGAGGATCGAACTGCAGACCTCAGAGTGTGAGCTGATTGCGCTACCACAGTATGTTACAATGACCAGATAACCGGATCAAAATGAAGGACATTACATATGAGATTAACTTACTAATAATTTTGCCCAGTACCTGTTGCGAGACAGGTACTCCAGTCTGTATGACAGCCATGCTGTCTGCCAGCTGAGTTCATATTTCGCGGCACTCCAGTGCTGCCCTCTGTAGGCCTACCCACGTCAGCCTGCGACACCTT
Source organism: Cherax destructor (assembly GCA_009830355.1). Classification (NCBI taxonomy): domain Eukaryota; kingdom Metazoa; phylum Arthropoda; class Malacostraca; order Decapoda; family Parastacidae; genus Cherax; species Cherax destructor. The sequence continues at coordinate 44,019 of WNWK01013228.1, forward strand.
GCCTCTCCCTCACTCACGCAGCTGCCTTCAATAACAGGCCTCACTCTCCTCTCTCTCTCGCGGGCCATGGCCCGCAGGGCCATGGCCACAGAACACAGCCTGTGTACCCTCGCACTTTATTACAAATAAAGTAGAAGCCTCCGAAGCCTTATCATTTCAACCACGCCTCCAAAACGCCAAATAACTATTGTTATAATGACTGTCAGTGCATAAATGATAACACGTAACTGTAAATGGATGTAAAGTTAATAAATAAGACACTAGTGCAAAATTTGGGCCTACATACCTGGAATCTACCTGGAGGGTGTTCCGAGGGTCAACGCCCCCGCGGCATGGTTCATGACTAGGCCACGCTGTGGATCAGGGCCTGATCTACCAGGTTGTTACTACTAGCAGCACGCAATCCAACGTTTGCACCCCAGCCAGGTTGATCGGGTACTGACTTTAAGCGTCTGTCCAGGTCCCTCTTGAAGACTGCCAGGGGTCTATAGGTAATCCCCCTTATGTATGTTGGGAGGCAGTTGAACGGTCTTTGGCCCCCTGACACTTATTGTGTTGTCTCCTAACGTACTCATGGAACCTCTGCTTTTCATTACAGAATATGTAGCACCGCCTGCCGTGTATTTTGCTTTCGTAGGGAGTGATTTCCGTGTGCAGAATTGGGACTAGTCCCTCTAGGATTTTCCAGGTGAAAATTATGATGTATCTTTCTCGCCTGGGTTCCAAGGAGTGCAGGTCAAAGAACTTCATACGTTACCAGTAATTTAGGTGCTTGACTGTACTAATACATGCAGTGGAAGTTCTCTGTATATCTTCCAGATCTGCAGTTTCGCAGATCTGAAAAGGGCCGTTAGTGTACAGCAATATTCCAGCCTAGAGAGAACAAATTATTTAAAGATAATCATTATTGACTTGGCATCCTTTGTTTTGAAGGTTCTCATTATCCATCCAATCATTTTCCTACTAGATGCGATACTGACATTGTTGTGATCTTTGAAAGTGAGATTCTAGGACATTATTATTCCCAGGTCCTTCACATTAGCTTTTCACTCCATTGTGTGGTTTGACTATTTTATACTAGGATCTAGTTTTTATTTTCTTAAGGTTTCTATACCAGAGTAATTGAAATTTATCCTCGTTGATCTTCATATGAAACCCATTTAAAGACTTGGTTAATATCCGGTAGGAGACTTGCATTGTCCTCAATGGATGACACTGTCATGAAAATTCTAGAATCGTCAACAAAGGAGGACACGGTGCTGTGATTCTGGGGTTTCACTGGGTTTATAGTGAACCACACTACAAGCCCAGTGAAACCCCATTACAAGCCCAGTGAAGCCCCAATACAAGCCCAATGAAACCCCACTACAAGTCCAGTGAAACTCCACTACAAGCCCATTGAAAACCCACTACAAGCCTAGTGAAACTCCACTAAAGCCCAGTTAAACCCCTCTACAAGCCCAGTGAAACCCCATTACATACCCTGTGAAACCCCATTACAAGCCCATAACAACCTCACAACAATCCCAGAACAACACCACTACAAGCCCAGAACAAAACTACTACAAGCCCTGAACACCCCTACTTCAAACCCAGAACAACCCCACTACAAGCCAAGAGTAACCTCACTACAATCCAATTATAACCTCACTACAAGCCGAAAAAACACTACAAACCCAGGACAACCTCGCTACAAACTTAGAGCAACCCCACTACAAGACCAGAGCAACCTCACTACAAGTCAAGAGTAACCTCACTACAGGCCTAGAAGAACCCTACTACAATTCCAGAACAACTTCATTACAAGCGCAAATCCACCACAAAACAATCCCAGAGCAACCATACCACAAGCCACAACAACTGCACAACAAGCCCAGAACCCCGCGACAAACTCAGAGGAACCCCACAAGCCCATAACAACCCCTCAGCAATCAGAGAACATCCCCACAACAAACCCAGAACAACCCCACAACAAGCACTGAACAACCACACAACAAACCCAGAACTCCACAACAATCTTAAAAGAACCTGAAAATGTGCATAAAAAAAACTCACCAAGAATGAGATCTACTCATGTTAAGTTCTAAGCTTTAAGATAATTAATAGAACCCATGAAAGCTGAGTGAGATATTCATGAGTAACACGTATCAGTGTTGACTTACTGAAACAATGGTAGCCATGAGTAACATGTATCAGTGTTAACTTACTGAAACAATGGTAGCCATGAGTAACATGTATCAGTGTTAACTTACTGAAACAATGGTAGTCACGAGTAACACATATGAGTGTTGACTTACTGAAACAATGGTAGTCATGAGTAACATGTATCAGTGTTGACTTACTGAAACAATGGTAGCCATGAGTAACATGTATCAGTGTTGACTTACTGAAACAATGGTAGTCATGAGTAACATGTATCAGTGTTGACTTACTGAAACAATGGTAGTCATGAGTAACATGTATCAGTGTTGACTTACTGAAACAATGGTAGTCATGAGTAACATGTATCAGTGTTGACTTACTGAAACAATGGTAGTCATGAGTAACATGTATCAGTGTTGACTTACTGAAACAATGGTAGTCATGAGTAACACGTATCAGTGTTGACTTACTGAAACAATGGTAGCCATGAGTAACATGTATCAGTGTTGACTTACTGAAACAATGGTAGCCAAGAGTAACATGTATCAGTGTTGACTTAATGAAACAATGGTAGCCATGAGTAACATGTATCAGTGTTGACTTACTGAAACAATGGTAGCCATGAGTAACATGTATCAGTGTTGACTTACTGAAACAATGGTAGCCATGAGTAACATGTATTATCAGAGTTGACTTACTGAAACAATGGTAGCCATGAGTAACATGTATCAGTGTTGACTTACTGAAACAATGGTAGCCATGAGTAACATGTATCAGTGTTGACTTACTGAAACAATGTAGTCATGAGTAACAGTATAGTGTTGACTTACTGAAACAATGGTAGTCATGAGTAACATGTATCAGTGTTGACTTACTGAAACAATGGTAGTCATGAGTAACAGTATCAGTGTTGACTTACTGAAACAATGGTAGCATGAGTAACATGTATCAGTGTTGACTTACTGAAACAATGGTAGTCATGAGTAACACGTATCAGTGTTGACTTACTGAAACAATGGTAGTCATGAGTAACATGTATCAGTGTTGACTTACTGAAACAATGGTAGCCATGAGTAACATGTATCAGTGTTGACTTACTGAAACAATGGTAGTCATGAGTAACATGTATCAGTGTTGACTTACTGAAACAATGGTAGCATGAGTAACAGTATCAGTGTTGACTTACTGAAAAAGGTAGTCATGAGTAACGTATCAGTGTTGACTTACTGAAACAATGGTAGCCATGAGTAACATGTATCAGTGTTGACTTACTGAAACAATGGTAGTCATGAGTAACATGTATCATTTGACTTACTGAAACAATGGTAGCATGAGTAACGTACAGTGTTACTACTGAAACATGTATCAGGTTGATGTGTTGACACTGGTAGCCATGAGTAACATGTATCAGTGTTGACTTACTGAAACAATGGTAGTCATGAGTAACATGTATCAGTGTTGACTTACTGAAACAATGGTAGTCATGAGTAACACGTATCAGTGTTGACTTACTGAAACAATGGTAGCCATGAGTAACATGTATCAGTGTTGACTTACTGAAACAATGGTAGCCATGAGTAACATGTATCAGTGTTAACTTACTGAAACAATGGTAGTCACGAGTAACACGTATCAGTGTTGACTTACTGAAACAATGGTAGCCATGAGTAACATGTATCAGTGTTGACTTACTGAAACAATGGTAGCCATGAGTAACATGTATCAGTGTTGACTTACTGAAACAATGGTAGCCATGAGTAACATGTATCAGTGTTGACTTACTGAAACAATGGTAGTCATGAGTAACATGTATCAGTGTTGACTTACTGAAACAATGGTAGCCATGAGTAACATGTATCAGTGTTGACTTACTGAAACTATGGTAGCCATGAGTAACATGTATCAGTGTTGACTTACTGAAACAAAGGTAGCCATGAGTAACATGTATCAGTGTTGACTTACTGAAACAATGGTAGTCATGAGTAACATGTATCAGTGTTGACTTACTGAAACAATGGTAGTCATGAGTAACACGTATCAGTGTTGACTTACTGAAACAATGGTAGTCATGAGTAACAGTATCAGTGTTGACTTACTGAAACAATGGTAGTCATGAGTAACAGTATCAGTGTTGACTTACTGAAACAATGGTAGTCATGAGTAACACGTATCAGTGTTGACTTACTGAAACAATGGTAGTCATGAGTAACAAGTATCAGTGTTGACTTACTGAAACAATGGTAGCCATGAGTAACATGTATCAGTGTTGACTTACTGAAACAATGGTAGTCACGAGTAACACATATCAGTGTTGACTTACTGAAACAATGGTAGCCATGAGTAACACGTATCAGTGTTGACTTACTGAAACAATGGTAGCCATGAGTAACACGTATCAGTGTTGACTTACTGAAACAATGGTAGTCATGAGTAACACGTATCAGTGTTGACTTACTGAAACAATGGTAGTCATGAGTAACATGCTCCTTTGTTGACCTAATGAAACCATGGTACTGAGATGGTTTCAACCAGCTGGGACACTTCTTCACCTGAGAACACCTTTAATAACCTTTCTCAGTATTAGCATACAAAGTTGCCTGGTACATCCTCAGCTTTGCAAATGGAAATTATGGAAAAGTTTTCAAATGAAAGCGGATTTGTTTGGCTCGTCAGAGAAAAAGCATTGTTTTAAAATGCTGATTTTGTACTTAACAGCTCACCCCAGGACTTAGTTACGCTTTTGCCTTACAAAGTATTTCGTTTGAAGAATAAACTCTCCAGGTGCGTGGACTAATTTGTGTAATCCCAGTGAGGGGCAGCAACGAGATGTTTACAAGTAACCTTCATCAAGCGCTGAGCTACTGTATATATCCAAGACTTTATAATGAAAAGTGGGAATAAAAACAAGCATTTAATATATCATCATTGATTAAAGTTATTTGATTGAGTGTGAAAACTTCCTCTAACTGAATTAAACATAATTTACTCTGTAATTTTGGTTTAATTACAGTAATAACGTTATAAATAAACAATACAACGGACAGCTTCTACGAATCATCTTGCCTAATTTCGACATACTAACGTTCGTAAACATTTCGCTATCGTACTTTAGTAACCAAAAAGTACTCCGTCAGGCATTTAATTCGTGCACGATGATAATATTAATCTATCTTTGTTTTTTTAAAACGGAGTTTTCCATTACTACACATGAATTTACGTGGACTCTTACCACGGCTCAGCTCAGCACTTTTGACTGTAAACATCTCGTTGCCCACTGCCACCTGAAAATATTCTTTCAAACCTTTGTGGCTGGGGTGGACTGATTGAAAACTCTGGCATTGCAAAACGTGCTCTGACGAGCCAAACTGTCCTTTCATTTGAAGGCTTTCCATGAGTCTTCCAATTTGCAAACGGTGCTATAACTTTATGTAGCCTGCTGAGAAGGTGTGCTCAGTACAGTGATGCAGCTGTGAGCATCTCGTACCTGTTTCATGGGTAACAGGCATTGCCATGACACCATTGTTTCAGTAGTCAACATGATACTCATGACACACCATTGACCGGTAAGTCAGCTGACACACCATGGCTCGATAAGTCAGCTGATACATTGTTTCAGTAAGTCAACACTGTGTGTTACTCGTGACTACCAGTAAGTGCTGACCATGTTACTCATGTACCATTGTTTCCGTGAGTCGCACTGTGCCACCGTGTTTGGCTGAAGTCGGCCCATGATGGCTGCATTGTTTCGGTAAGTCAACACTGACTACGTACTCTGACCTGCCTGTTTCAGCCAAAGTCGTTCCGTGTTACTCATGACACACCATTGTTCAATGTTACTGATACATGTTACTCATGGCTACCATTGTTTCCTGTACTGATACATATTCATGGCCTACATTGTTTCAAGTCAACACTGACTACGTGACCCTTTCTGACTACCATTGTTTCAGTAGTCAACACTGATGCATGTTGCTCATGGCCATTGACTCGTGTACTGCTGCTGTTTCAGTAATCTGATACATGATACTCATGTACCATAGTCAGCTGTACACTTGGCTGCATGTTGCCATGGCACCATTGTTTCAGTGGGTCAACACTGGCTGTTACTCATGACACTGTTTCAGCTGGGTGACTCAGTAAGTCAACACTTTGTGCATGTTACTCATGGCTACCATTGTTTCATTGAGTCAACACTGGCTCTGTATTACTCATATTACCATTGGAAGAGTCAGCACTGACACATGCTGCTCATAGCTATGTTGTTTCGTAAATCTTTCACTTATACGTGTTACTCGTGACTACCATTGTTTCAGTGCCGGTCTTTGCTGTTACATGTTAGTCATGGCTACCATTTGTTTGACTCAGAAACACAGCATCTGACCCACTCTGTACTGATACCGTGTTACTCACCATTGTTTCAGCAAGTCAGGCCATGCCTCGCATAATGGCTCAAGTCAACACTGAATACGTGTTACATGACCATTGTTTCAGCAAGTCAACACTGATACGTGACCTGCCATTGTTCAGTAAGTCAGCACTTGTGCATGTTGCTCATGGCTTTACCCGTACCGTGAGGTAACACTGTTATGTTGCTCATCAACTACCGTATTTCAGTAGTCAACACTTTATTTCATGACTTTACCTGTTGTTTCAGTAAGAATGTTATCATGACTACCATTGAACTCGGCAAGTCAACACTGACCATGTTACTCATTACCTTTGTTTCAGTCAGTCAACATTACATGTTTCTCATAACTCATCAGCTGCTGATACATGTTACTCATGGCTCAGTGGGTCAACACTGATACGTGTTACTCATGACACCGCAGAATTGCTGCTGACTACGTGTTATCATGACACCATGTTTGAGTCCACCCACTGACCCATTGCTCATAACTACCGACCATGTTACTCATGGCTACCATTGTTTCAATGGGTCAACACTGACATGACCCTCATATTACCGACGACAAGTCAACAACGACACTCGTGACTACCATTTCAGCAAGTTAACACTGATACATGAGTCATGGCTACCGTGTGGGGTAACACTGATCTCATGGCTACCAATGACTCAGTAAGTCAACTGCTGACTGCGTGTTGCTCATGAACTCAGTAGTCGCTTTACTGACTGCATGTACTCATGGCTACCGGCAAGTCAACACTGATACATGTTGCTCATGACCTGTTTCAGCAATCAGCACTGACCTGTGACTACCGGTGACGACAGAATCAGCACACTGTGTGAGCCCACTCGTGACACCGATGTAAGTGCTACTGACCATGTTACTCTCATTCAGCAAGTGATACATAGTACTCATGTGAGACACTATTACATATTTTCCTTGACTACCATTGTTTCAATAAACACTGACTACGTGGTACTCTGTTTCAGTAGAGTCAGCACTTGTGCGTGGCCATAAACGACATGTTTCAGTAAGAGACACTGATACATGTTACTCATAATACATCGTTTCAGTCAGCACGTACATGTTACTTTCATGAGCACCATTGACCGGTAAGTCAGCTGCTGGTACGTGTTACTCATGACACCATTGTTTCAGTGAGCCATGTACTCATGACCTGTTTCAGTAAGAAGTCAGCACTGTTTGTGTTGCTCATGACTACCATTTCAGTAAGTCAACACTGTACATGTTATACCATTTTTCAGTAAGTAACACTGATACATGTGCTCATGATTGCCATTGTTTCTTATTACATGTTACTTTCATGTACAGTATTTCAGTGTAGTCAGCACTGATACATGTTGCTCATGACTACCATTCGGTAAGTCTGATGCATGTTATACATAACTACCATTGTTTGTGTGACCCATGTTAGCACCATTGTTTGTGGCTGCGACATGTTGCAATGAAAAGCTACCATTGTTTCAGTAAGTCAACACTGACCGTGTTACTCGTGACACCAACCAAACAAAGTTGCTGCTGATACATGTTAGTCATGGCTACCGTGTTTCCAGTAAGTCACACTGACCCATGTTACTCATGGCTACCGTGACTCCATGTTACTCATGACACACCATTGTTTCAGTAACACCCGGCTACTCATGACTACATTGTTTCAGTAAGTCAACTTGCAGCTCACATGTTAACACCATTATTCCAGTAAGTCAACACTTGTGTAACCATGTCTCTTTTACTGACCATGTGTGTGCTCATGAGCTACCATGTTTCAGTAAAGTCACTGATACATGTCCCTCATGACTACCATTATTTCAATGAGATCAACACTGACTGCGTGACTACCATTGTTTCAGTGAAACATTGCTCATGGCTTCCTTGTTTCAGTAAGAGATCAATACATCTCATGGCTTCTATTTTTCAGTCAACACTGATACATGTTACTCATGACTACCATTGTTTCATCCCAGCACTGACTCTGCTAATGACATACCCATTGTTTCGGCAGAATCAACACTGACCATGTACTCATGACTTCTCAGTAGACATGTTACTTTCATGTTTCAGTAAATTTATTACATGTTCTCTGCCATTGTTTCAGTCAGCTGCACATGGCCCACTCCTTGACTACCATTGTTTCAATGTATCAACACTGTTACATCGACCGACCGTGTTTCAGCTGAAATCACGCATTACATGTTTTCATGATACCATGTTTCAGTAAATCAGCGCGGTATCCCACTCATGGCACCATTGACTCGGCAAGTCAGCACGCTGACTGCATGTTTCATGGCTTCATTGTTTCGTAAGTCAACACTGATACATGTTGCATGACTACCATTTCAATGAAGTCAGCACTGATACGACCACTCTTCTGTTGTTTGTTTTGTGCGTGTTACTCATGACTGCCATTATTTCACACTGACTCCATGATACTCATGTGAAATCCCAGCTGCTGACTTACTCATGGCTACCATTGTTTCAGTAAGTCCCAGCACTGACTACATGTTACTCGCCCCATGCGTGTTTCAGTAAGTCCAGCACTTTATTTTGTTTCCTGACCCATGACCACTCATGTGGCTACCATTGTTTCAGCAAGAGTCAGCACTATTTTGGCTGTTATCAGCGACCTGTATTTCAGTAACACTGACATGTTGCCATGGCTACCATGTTTCAGTAAGTCAGCTGCTATTTCATGGCCTGTTGTTTGTGGGAGTCAGCTTCCTGACCGCTGCCATTGTTCCAGCTAACACTGATGCATGTTGATCATGACACCATTGTTTCAGTAAGGTAACACTGACCAACCATTCACTCGCTGCCATTGCACCGGCAAGAATCAACATGACTCATTATTTCGGTAAGTCAACACTGATATGTTTATGAGCTACCGATATTTTCGGTAAAGAACACTACGACCTGCTCATATTGAAACTACCAATCCGCTGCTCCTCAACACCATTGTTTCAGTAGATGCTGCACTGATACATGTTTTCCTTATGTTTCAGCAAGTTAATACTGATACATGTTACTCATGGCTACCGTAAGTACTTATTTTGTGTTGAAGTATCTTAAACTTAGAGGCTTAACATAGTAGATCTGTTCTGATTTTTATGCACGACCCCCTCAGGGAGTTCTTTAAGATGACGTGAGTTACTGGAATTTGTGTGTGGTATTCAGTACTTTGATATTGGGGTTGTTCTGGGTTTGTTGTAGGAGTGTTCTCTGATTGCTGAGGAATTTATTGTGGGGTTCCTCTGAGTTTGTGCGGGGTTCTGGGCTTGTTACATTACGAGTTGTTGTGGGCTTGTGGTATCGTTGCTCTGGGATTGTTTTGTGGTGGTTTGCGCTTGTAATGAAGTTGTTCTGGAATTGTAGTGAGGTTCTTCTGGGCCGCCTTAGTGAGGTTACTCTTGACTTGTAGTGAGGTTGTAGTCTTGTAGTGGGGTTGCTCAGGTTGTTTGTAGCGAGGTTGTCACAGGTTTTGTAGTGTTTTTCGGCTTGTAGTGAGGTTATAATTGGATTGTAGTGGTACTCTTGGCTTGTAATTGGGGTTGTTCTGGGTTTGAAGTAGGGGTGTTCAGGGCTTGTAAGTAGTTTTGTTTAGACATGGTGGTGTTGTTTTCTGGGATTGTTGTGAGGTTGTTATGGGCTTGTAATGAAGTTTCTGGGGGTATGTATTAGGTTTCACTGGGTATGGGGTTTAACTGGGCTTGTAGTGGAGTTTCACTAGGCTTGTAGTGGGTTTCAATGGTGGAGTTTCACTGGACTTGTAGTGAGGGTTTCATTGGGCTTGTATTGCTTGGGACCTGCTGGGCTTGTAATGGGGTTTCACTGGGCTTGTAGTGTGGTTCACTATAAACCCAGTGAAGGCAGGATCACAGCACCCGTGTCCTCCTTTGTTGACGATTCTAGAATTTTCATGACAGTGTCATCCATTGAACAATGCAAGTCTCCCCACTACCGGATATTAACCAAGTCTTTAAATGGGTTTCATATGAAGATCAACGAGGATAAATTTCAGTTACTCTGGTATAGAAACCTTGAAAATAAAAACTAGACCCCAGTATAAAATAGTCAAACCACACAATGGGTAAAAAACTAATGTGAAGGACCTGGGGGAAAAAAACCAAAAAATCTACTTTCCCAAAATCAAAAAAAAGTCGGGACATCTGGGAAAATGATTGGATGGATAATTAAAAACCTTCAAAACAAAGGATGAAGTCAAAAAGATTATCTTTAAATAATTTTTCTCTCTAGGCGGGAAAAATTGCTGTACACTAGGCCTTTTCGATCTGCAAACTGCCGGGCCCGGGTTCCCCGAAAATTCCCCCGCTTGTTTACGGTCGCACCTAAATTATGGTAACTATGAAAAATTTTACCTTCCCCCTTGGAAAGGCGAAAAGATCATCATAATTTTCACCTGGAAAATCCTGGGACTAGTCCCAATTCTCCCAAAAATCCCCTGGAAAATACGGGGGGGTGCCTATTCTGTAATAAAAAACGGGTTCCATGAGTACGTTAGGGACCCAAAAGTGTCAGGGGCCCGACCGTTAACCCTCCCCAAAAAGGGGTTCCTGGACCCGGCGTCTTCAAAGGGGGACCTGGACGACGCAAAGTCAGTCCCGTCAACCTGGCTGGGGTGAAAACTTTGGGGCGTGCTGCTGTGAACAATGGTAATGGCCCCTGACCCCGCGTGGCCTAGTCATGAACCATGCCGCGGGGGGGTTGACCCTCGGAACCCCTCCGGTGATTCCCCGGGAAGGCCCAAATTTTTAGTGTCTTATTTATTAACTCATCCATTTACAGTTACGTGTTATCATTTAGCCTAAGTCATTTAACAATAGTTTTTGGCGTTTTGGAGGCGTGGTTGAAATAAACTTGAGGGTTCACTTTTTTGAATAAGGGGGTACACAGGCTGTTTCTGTGGCCATGGCCCTGCGGGGCCCTGGCCCCGGGGAAGGAGAGTGAGGCCTGTTTTTAAGGCAGCTGCGTGAGGGGGGGAGGGGAAAGGGGGTCGCGGCTGACGTGGGTAGGCCTACGGGGGGAGCCTGGGTGCCCCGGAAATATGAACTCAGCTGGCAACGCATGGCGCTGGAGTACCTGTCTCCAACGGTCTGGGCAAAATTTTTTAAATTTCTCTATGTTTTCCTTCATTTTTGTCATTATCTGGGCATTGTAACATACTGTGGTGCGCAATCATTTTTACCAGTTCGATCCTCTTATGGTTAATTTAGGTGTTCCTTAAAACACCTTCTGTCCTTTTCCTAAGGGGAAATGGACGGTGTTATCGACTGGTGTGAGTCGCATCCTGGGGACAAAGTTAACCAAATTGCCCGAAGTGTCTGCATAACCAGTGGGTTTTTAACTGTATGTCACTGATGTCGCTATGGTCTGTATAAGTTTATCATGTACTTGGAAATAAAAATTATTATTATTATTTTTTTATTATTATTTTTTTTTTAATTTTTTTTTTATTATTATTATTATTATTATTATTATTATTATTATTATTATTAATTATTATTATTATTATTATTATTATTATTATTATTATTATAGTTTTTTTATTATTTTGTATTATTATTAAGACA
>WNWK01013229.1:0-56171 GCA_009830355.1 Cherax destructor
AGTGGCTATGTATGTAGTGACCAATATACGTGTTTGTAGTAATCACTATGTGTATAGTGACCACTGTGTATGTGGAACACCACTAAAGTTTTTTCTACTTTTTTTCTTGAGGATTTTATGAATATAAAGAAAATATGAAATATTTCCAGGTGTATCAGATATAAGGTTGAGATAAGGAGGAAGAGGAGAGAGATAAGGAGGAAGAGGAGAGAGAAGGAGGAGGAGAGAGATAAGGAGGAGAGAATAAGTAGGAAGAGGAAAGATAAGGAGGAGGAGAGAGATAAGTAGGAAGGGGAGAGAGATAAGGAGGAGGAGAGAGATAAGTAGGAAGAGGAGAGAGATAAGGAGGAAGAGGAGAGAGAGTAAGGAGGAAGAGGAGAGAATAAGGAGGAAGAGGAGAAAATAAGGAGTAAGGAGAGAGATAAAGAGTAAGAGGAGAGAGATAAAGATAAGAGGAGAGAGATGAGGATAAGCCACTGTGTGGCGAAACGTTTCCTCAATAAAGATACCCAAGTGTTGCATAGGTATAAATTAGACACATATGCAACATTGGGTATCTTTTGAAAACGTTTCCCACAGTCATCAGTCCAATACAAAGAAGAAAGGTGTAAGGAGAGGAGGAGTTTGGGTTATCAGTCCCTCGGCCTGGAGTCGATGTGTTCAGTCCATCAATCTTGTTAGAATGTAGCACAAGGTCGTAGAGGTGGCTTATATGCTGAATCAGGTGAGGTGAAGCAGGAGGAGGCGGGGTCATAGTAGTACCATCCCAAGCAACAGCTTGGGATCTTGATCAAACGAATTCTTCTACACTTGTCCAACCTTGGACGAAGACCTACTTAGAATAGTGGATGGTACTACTATGACCCCGCCTCCTCCTGCTTCACCTCACCTGATTACAGCATATAAGCCACCTCTACGGCCTTGTGCTGTACTTCTAACAAGATTGATGGACTGAACACATCGACTCCAGGCCGAGGGACTGATAACCTCAAACTCCTCCTCTCCTTACACCTTTCTTCTTTGTATTGGACTGATGAAGCCACTGTGTGGCGAAACGTTTCCTCAATAAAGATACCCAAGTGTTGCATATGTGTCTAATTTATAACTTGTCGGTTCTCTGAACCATTCATCTACATGTTGCATAGGTGTCTAATTTATCAACTTGTCGGTTCTCTGAACCATTCATCTACACAGGAGGAGGGAGAGGAGGAGAAGGGGAATAATCAGAGGAAGAAGGAACAGCAGAGGAGGAAGGAAGAAAACCTCTAAGGAGTAAGAATATGAAGAGAAGTGAATCAAAAAGAGGAAGAGCCGAGGAGAAGGTAAATACTGAGGAAAAAACAAAAGAAAAAAGAATAAAAGGAGCAGGTGGAGAGAAGACTTATCAGGAGGAAAAATTAGAGAGTAAAGAAGAGAAATAATAATAATTGAGGAGGCGTGTGCGAGTCCCTCGCTCTATTGTCTTCACCTCCTCTCTCTCTCTCTCTCACTCTTATGCATTTTTATTTTTTACTTTTTTAGTGATTTTTTATCAATTTAATAAAAGTGTCTTGTGTGTCGTTCACCTCAAGATATATTATTATTATTATTATTATTATTATTAATATTGGTAGAATTACCGACAATATGTTAAGTAAAGGACACAAATGCAACTAATGTGACAGCTGACGGATAACGAACTGGACAGAGTATGTTTATTCCCCAGAGAAATTTAGGTCAAATAATAACGATCCCAAATGGATTAACAGGAGGCTAAAACATTTATTAGGGAGAAAAGAGGAATTTATAGGCGCATCAAAGAGGAGATGTTAACCTTATTGACCAATATGTTCAGTTGAAAAGAGAAGTAAAAAGGGGATTAGAAAGGCTAAACGTGACTATGAGATTAAGGTTGCTAATGAATCAAAGACTAATCCAAAAGGGTTCTTTCAAGTGTACAGGACGAAGGTGAGGGAAAAGGTAGGACCTCTGAAAATTGGGAATGGACAGCTGACGGATAACGAACTGGAAATGTGTTCTCTATTTAATGACTATTTTTGTCAGTGTTTACACAAGAAGACGTAAATGAGATTCCAGAAATTAACAATTATTCAGTTCCTGAAGAATTCAAATTAACTAATATTACTGTCACGAGGGATATGGTTATCAAACAAATAGATAAACTGAAGCAAAATAAGTCCCCTGGACCCGACGAGTTGTTTTCCAGGGTACTTAAAGAATGCAAAATGGAACTTAGTCAGCCATTAACGAATGTGTTTAATACGTCCATCCTAACTGGTGTTGTGCCAGAGATGTGGAAGATAGCTAATGTAGTTCCTATATTCAAATCAGGGGATAAGTCCAGTCCATCAAATTACCGTCCAATAAGCCTCACGTCTATAGTAGGCAAATTATTAGAATCAATTATAGCTGATATTATCAGAAGTCACCTTGAAGAACATAATTTGATTAATGAATCTCAGCATGGGTTTACGAGAGGTCGTTCCTGCCTGACAAATTTACTGACTTTTTCAATAAAACATTTGAGGCAGTAGACAGTGATAAAGAATATGATATAGTTTACTTGGATTTCAGTAAGGCCTTCGATAGAGTACCTCACAAGAGACTCTTAAGAAAGGTGGCAGCTCATGGTATAGGAGGTAAAGTTCTAGCATGGATAGAGGCATGGCTTACCAATAGAAAGCAGAGAGTTTCCATTAATGGGGTCAAATCTGAATGGGGATTTGTCACTAGTGGCGTTCCACAAGGATCAGTTTTGGGCCCATTGTTGTTCATAATTTACATTAATGACCTTGATGAAGGAATTGCAAGTGACATGAGTAAATTTGCTGATGATACAAAAATAGGCCGTATAATTCATTCTGAGGAGGATAACTGTGAACTCCAGGAGGATTTGGATAAATTAATGTCTTGGTCTGAAAAGTGGCAGATGAAGTTCAATGTGGACAAGTGTAAGGTGCTTGTCGTTGGTAATGAAAATATCCCTCGAATTTATAAACTAGGTGAAGTTGAGCTTGATCATACAGAATGTGAAAAAGACTTAGGAGTCATGGTAAGCAGAAATCTAAAGCCAAGACAACAGTGCCTAAGTGTGCGCAATAAGGCTAACAGATTACTAGGATTTATTTCAAGAAGTATAAGCAACAGAAGTCCAAAAGTTATTTTACAGCTCTATACATCACTAGTGAGACCTCATTTGGATTATGCAGCTCAGTTTTGGTCTCCTTACTACAGGATGGATATAGATTCATTGGAGAACATACAAGAAGAATGACTAAAATGATTTACAGTATAAGAAATCTCCCGTATGAAGATAGACTTAGAGCATTGAATCTCCACTCTCTGGAGACGTAGAATGAGAGGAGATATCATCGAGGTGTACAAGTGGATGATGGGCATAAACAAAGGAGATATTAATAAAATACTGAGGATATCGAACCAAGTAAGAACGAGAAATAACGGATTTAAATTGGATAAATTTAGATTTAGAAAGGACATAGGCAAGTACTGGTTTTCGAACAGAGTTGTAGATGCGTGGAACAATCTTCCGAGTAGGGTGATAGAGGCTAGGACCTTAGGTGGCTTTAAAAGAGATTGGACAAATATATGAGTGGGAGGGGCTGGGTTTGATTAGTGTCGTGAGTACAGGAGTAAATTCTTAGGTAGTGGTGGTTTTGATAAGGACCTGCCTTGTATGGGCCAGTAGGCCTTCTGCAGTGTTCCTCCATTCTTATGTTCTTATGTTCTAAATGTGTTCTCTTTTTAATGACTATTTTTTGTCAGTCTTTACACAAGAAGACGTAAATGAGATTCCAGAAATTAACAATTATTCAGTTCCTGAAGAATTCAAATTAACTAATATTACTGTCACGAGGATATGATTATCAAACAGATAGATAAACTGAAGCAAAATAAGTCCCCAGGACCCGACGAGTTGTTTTCCAGGTTACTTAAAGAATGCAAGATGGAACTTAGTCAGCCATTAACGAATGTGTTTAACACGTCCATCCTAACTGGTGTTGTGCCAGAGATGTGGAAGATAGCTAATGTAGTTCCTATATTCAAATCAGGGGATAAGTCCAGTCCATCAAATTACCGTCCAATAAGCCTCACGTCTATAGTAGGCAAATTATTAGAATCAATTATAGCTGATATTATCAGAAGTCACCTTGAAGAACATATTTTGATTAATGAATCTCAGCATGGGTTTACGAGAGGTCGTTCCTGCCTGACAAATTTACTGACGTTTTTCAATAAAACATTTGAGGCAGTAGACAGTGATAAAGAATATGATATAGTTTACTTGGATTTCAGTAAGGCCTTCGATAGAGTACCTCACAAGAGACTCTTAAGAAAGGTGGCAGCTCATGGTATAGGAGGTAAAGTTCTAGCATGGATAGAGGCATGGCTTACCAATAGAAAGCAGAAGTTTCCATTAATGGGGTCAAATCTGAATGGGGATTTGTCACCAGTGGCGTTCCACAAGGATCAGTTTTGGGCCCATTGTTGTTCATAATTTACATAAATGACCTTGATGAAGGAATTGCAAGTGACATGAGTAAATTTGCTGATGATACAAAATAGGCCGTATAATTCATTCTGAGGAGGATACCAATGACCTCCAGGAGGATTTGGATAAATTAATGTCTTGGTCTGAAAAGTGGCAGATGAAGTTCAATGTGGACAAGTGTAAGGTGCTAGTCGTTGGTAATGAAAATATCCCTCGAATTTATAAACTAGGTGAAGTTGAGCTTGATCATACAGAATGTGAAAAAGACTTGGGAGTCATGGTAAGCAGAAATCTAAAGCCAAGACAACAGTGCCTAAGTGTGCGCAATAAGGCTAACAGATTACTAGGATTTATTTCAAGAAGTATAAGCAACAGAAGTCAAAAGTTATTTTACAGCTCTATACATCACTAGTGAGACCTCATTTGGATTATGCAGCTCAGTTTTGGTCTCCTTACTACAGGATGGATATAGATTCATTGGAGAACATACAAAGAAGAATGACTAAAATGATTTACAGTATAAGAAATCTCCCGTATGAAGATAGACTTAGAGCATTGAATCTCCACTCTCTGGAGATACGTAGAATGAGGAGATATCATCGAGGTGTACAAGTGGATGATGGGCATAAACAAAGGAGATATTAATAAACTACTGAGGATATCGAACCAAGTAAGAACCAGAAATAACGGATTTAAATTGGATAAATTTAGATTTAGAAAGGACATAGGCAAGTACTGGTTTTCGAACAGAGTTGTAGATGCGTGGAACAATCTTCCGAGTAGGGTGATAGAGGCTAGGACCTTGGGTGGCTTTAAAGAGATTGGACAAATATATGAGTGGGAGGGGCTGGGTTTGATTAGTGTCGTGAGTACAGGAGTAAATTCTTAGGTAGTGGTGGTTTTGATAAGGACCTGCCTTGTATGGGCCAGTAGGCCTTCTGCAGTGTTCCTCCATTCTTATGTTTTTATGTTCTTATGTTCTTATTTTATTGTGGCAACGTTTCGCTCTCCAGGAGCTTTGTCAAGCTGTTACGGCTTGACAACGCTCCTGGAGAGCGAAACGTTGCCACAATATAATGTCTCATTAGTTGCCTTTGTGTCCTTTTACTTAACATATTGTTGGTAATTCTACCAATATTAATATATTTCTTTTATGTTTATTTACAAGTTATTGTTACGATGGTTGAGTGGGAGAAGGACCTGCCTTCTGTTTCCCTTCTTTTGTACGTCCCATACTCACCCTTTTCACCCATCACCCACCTGCATGTGAGTTCTTTCTCCCCCACCCATCACCCACCTGCATGTAAGTCCTCTCTCTTCACCCATCATCTAGCTGCCTCATCCCCATCCCTCATCATCCATCTTCCGCCTCCCATCAGTTTACCCTAACGTGCTTGGCTCAAGTGCCACTCTCTCTCTCCCTCCCTCTCTCTCTCTCTCTCTCTCTCTCTCTCTCTCTCTCTCTCTCTCTCTCTCTCTCTCTCTCTCTCTCTCTCTCTCTCTCTCTCTCTCTCTGCATTTAGAAGCCTGAGTAGATCTATTACCCACTATAATATGTACGTAGATAAGTACGTTTATGGAGCAACTTGCAATGTAAACAAACTGATGTTGTAGTGGCCAGACTTAGGCTGGGTTACACTCATTATACATTGTGTGTATAATAAATCAGTCATATAGTGTATAATAATGCAGTCATTATACTCTGTGTGTAATAAATCAGAATTTTATGCAGTTTGTATAATCAGAATTAGTGTGTATAATCAGAATTATATAGTGTGTATGATTAGAATTATTCTGTGTAATAAATCAAGAATTATAATGTGTATAATAAGTCAAGAATTATACAGTGTATAATAAATTAGAGTACAGTAGAAGGAGGGGGTTCTGGGATAGGTGGGAGGTGGGGTGAGAAGCAGAAAGTTGCACACCCTCCCCCACACACACCTCTTCCCCTCCCCTAACACACACACACACACACACACACACCTCCCCCTCGCCTCACACACACCTTCCCTCACACACACACACACCTCCCCCTCCTCTCTCACACACACACACCTTTCCCTCGCCTCACACACACCTCCCCTCCCCCCTCTCACACACACACACACCTCCCCCTCCTCTCTCACACACACACCTTTCCCTCGCCTCACACACACCTCCCCTCCCCTCTCTCTCACACACACACATACATCTCTCCCCCCTCCTCTCTCACACCTTCCCCCTCCCCCACACGCACCTCCCATTGTATGTTAATAAAGTGATCTAGCGACTGCGGGTGCGGCGATGGGTGCGGTGGCGGCGGCGGCGGCGGCTGCAAGAACCTTCTACTGTACTCACCTGTACATGATTGCAAGGGTCGATTCACAGCTCGACCCCAGCAATCTCCCCATCCCCCCCATATGTTTGTGTGTGGGGATTCACCACCAAAACATCCACCTCCTGAATAACCACGACCAAAACAATTGAAATCACCTATAAAACAACTACAAACAATTGAAACAATCGCTACTATCCTAGAGGCACTGGTCCCAAATCTGCACATAGAAATCACTCCCTACGAAAGCAAAAGACTCGGCAGGCGGTGCAAGATACCGCTAGTGAAAACCAGGGGCGCCTTGAGTATACTAAAAGACAACACAATAAGTGTCAGGGGCCCAAGACTGTTCAACTGCCCCTCAGCATACATAAGGGGCATTACCGACAGACCGCTGGCTGTCAAGTGGGAACTGGACAGACACCTCAAGTGAGTACCTGATCAGCCGGACTGTGGTTCATACGTTGGTTTACGTGCTGGTTGATCAGGCCCTGATCCACCGCAGTGCCTGGGGTCACGGAAGCGTTGACTCCCGGAACTCCCTGGTATACCAGAAACAACCATTATTAAAACCACCACTAAAACTATTACAACTACCACTAAAACAATTAAAGTTAAAACCACTAAAACCACCACCACTAAAACAATCGTCACTAAAACAATCGCCACTAAAACACCCACCACTAAAACACCCACCACTAAAACAACCACCACTAAAACAACCACCACTAAAACAACCACCACTGAACAACCACCACTAAAACAGCCACTACTAAAACAACCACCACTTAAACAACCACCACTTAAACAACCACCACTTAAACAACCACCGTTAAAACTAAAACCACCATAACTAAAATAGGCGCCATTAAAGCAAACATCAAACATACCCAGAGTGACACATTGTACCAATACACAGAGTGACACATTGTACCA
Source organism: Cherax destructor (assembly GCA_009830355.1). NCBI lineage: Eukaryota > Metazoa > Arthropoda > Malacostraca > Decapoda > Parastacidae > Cherax > Cherax destructor. Next base: position 7,764 of record WNWK01013229.1, read on the forward strand.
ATACACAGAATGTAACATTGTACCAATACACAGAGTGACACATTGTACCAATACCCAGAGTGACACATTGTACCAATACCAGAGTGACACATTGTACCAATACCCAGAGTGACACATTGTACCAATACCCAGAGTGACACATTGTACCAATACCCAGAGTGACACATTTTACCAATACCCAGAGTGACACATTGTACCAATACCCAGAGTGACACATTGTACCAATACCCAGAGTGACACATTGTACTAATACCCAGAGTGACACATTGTACCAATACCCAGAGTGACACATTGTACCAATACCCAGAGTGACACATTATACCAATACCCAGAGTGACACATTGTACCAATACCCAGAGTGACACATTGTACCAATACCCAGAGTGACACATTGTACCAATACCCAGAGTGACACATTGTACCAATACCCAGAGTGACACATTGTACCAATACCCAGAGTGACACATTGTACCAATACCCAGAGTGACACATTGTACTAATACCCAGAGTGACACATTGTACCAATACCCAGAGTGACACATTGTACTAATACCCAGAGTGACACATTGTACCAATACCCAGAGTGACACATTGTACCAATACCCAGAGTGACACATTGTACCAATACCCAGAGTGACACATTGTACCAATACCCAGAGTGACACATTGTACCAATACCCAGAGTGACACATTGTACCAATACCCAGAGTGACACATTGTACCAATACCCAGAGTGACACATTGTACCAATACCCAGAGTGGCACATTGTACCAATACCCAGAGTGACACATTGTACCAATACCCAGAGTGACACATTGTACCAATACCCAGAGTGACACATTGTACCAATACCCAGAGTGACACATTGTACCAATACCCAGAGTGTAGTATTGTACAGTACACAGGGAAACATTATACCAATACCCAAAGTGTAGCATTGGACCAGTACACAGTGAAACATTGTAGCAGTACACAGTGACACATTGTACCAGTGATGGTGGTTCCATACACAGCCATTCCATACTATCCTTATTTTGATACATTATTGGCTTGTTGAGAGAGAGAGAGAGAGAGAGAGAGAGAGAGAGAGAGAGAGAGAGAGAGAGAGAGAGAGCTGTAGTAATAGATGAAAGGGAATATGATGTGTTTTTAGTTATTAATATCCTTTCCCTTATTTTTGTTCACCTCCATAATCACACCACTAAACAACAACAATAATCCACCAGCTGGTCGTGGACCAGGCCGCAGGGGTGTTGATTCCCGGAATACCCTCCAGGTAGCTAGGTAGACCACTACTACCACCATCACTACTATCACTACCACCACCACTATTACCATCACTACTATCACCACCACCACTAACCACCCACCTCCTCCTTTCTGTCTTTCTCCTCCAGTCTCTCTTATTGAAAAAATCGTATTATTCCCTCGGAGTTTTTACTTCCATCTTGTTCTCTCCTCTCAAGAAGAATTAAGTTTAAAGTGTATTGTTCCTAACGTATTTGTTTTCTTTGTCTTCAGGTAAGACGAAGACCAGACCCACGTCTTGGAGGCCTCTGATGAGACACCAGGTATGTCTGTTGTGTACTAAACCATCTGTCTGTTGTGTACCACACCATCTGTCTGTTGTGTACCACACCATCTGTCTGTTGTGTACCACACCATCTGTCTGTTGTGTACCACACCATCTGTCTGTTTTGTACCACACCATCTGTCTGTTGTGTACCACACCATTGCTGTTGTGTGCCACGCCATCTGTCTGTTGTGTGGCACACTAACTGTTATGTAGCATACCATCTATCTGGAATTGCACTCAGGTGTCTGACTCTTGGCACTTTTGAACTTTAGGTAAAAGGAGACAGGTGGAACAAGCTGTCAAGTACAGTTATTGAAACAAACACTATAAAGCTTTGTTAAGTGGAACAAGTTGTGGGAATATTTGAATTCTTGTGTACCAGTGGCCCTCCAGTGTGACCTACATTATCTCTCTGCCAAGTGGGGAAAGAAGTGGGGTATAACAGCTCTTTCCCACCATACAAGAATGGCATGTACCTAATAGGTGATGCTTGCAGTATGAGACTCTTAAGACTTTTTTTCTTTACTAGATTTCAGAACGTTGTTGAGTTTTTATGAACGTCATAGTTACTGAGGCCTGGTCACAGACCGGGCGGCGGGGGCGTTGACCTCCGAAACCCTCTCCAGGTATACTCCAGGTATGATGCTCTGACATACTAAGAGGGATCAATTAATACTCGCCTTTGCTAGCCAACTGACAACACCACCCCAGGGCCAGCTGGTCTGTAGGCCAGGCTGACTGAATGCCTAGAGAACAGTTGTGTCAGGAACCGAAAAAAAGAAACACTGTGGGTGTTCATTATTCCTTAATCAGGGAGCCCGATAAAATTTAGTATTAATCCCTGAATGTATTAGTGAGAGAAGACCTGTGACTTCTACCGTGTACTCTAACACCTCTTTGGGTCACTAAGTGCCAAAACTCATTTTAGTATTCAACCAGAATCCACGCACACTCCGAGAGTGGCCTTCGATGTAGAGAACATTACCTGCGCGAGTTCTGAGTGTGAACTTCGATGACTGTTGACATTCGGATACAGTAACAGCTGGTTATGAAGTAGGACGTAAGTTAATGTGTACCTCAAGGAGACACAAGTGCAACTAATGCGACATTTTATTGTGGCAACGTTTCGCTCTGCAGGAGCTTTGTCAGGCCGTAACGTCTTGACGTCAACACGAGCACAAAACACCAGGAACCTCAGGTATAGTGAACACACCTGAAGGACACGTAAATTCATCCCTCCCCCCATCCATTTTAGTCACTAAATAGACTGCAATTCATATTTTTGTACAAGGATGTTATGGACTTAATTGAAGTACAGTTGGGTTGGTAATTCCCATGTAATCCTAGAGATTCTTGTCATTCCTATGTAATCCTAGAGATTCTTGTCATTCCTATGTAATCCTAGAAATCCTTATGTGATGTAATCCTAGAGATCCTTATGTGATGTAATCCTAGAGATCCTTATGTGATGTAATCCTAGAGATCCTTATGTAATGTAATCCTAGAGATCCTTATGTGATGTAATCCTAGAGATCCTTATGTGATGTAATCCTAGAGATCCTTATGTGATGTAATCCTAGAGATCCTTATGTGATGTAATCCTAGAGATACTCGTGTGGTTCCCATGTAATCCTAGCCATCCTTGTCTGGGTATCTTTAACAAGTTTAAAACTTGTCAAGGTGTATTTACTCTTGCGTCGGCCCCAAGTCTATCCAGTGGTCAGGAGCTGGACTATTTGGCTTGGTACTGAACCAGGAACCAGACATCAACAGTGTTTCTGTTTTATTTAAAGACCCCCTGTGGAGGAAAGTATTCACCAGATCGTTGAGAGTCTTGTGTCATGGCTAGCAGACTCTGGATGGAAGGACTGACTGTTATTAGCAGTCACTCAGGTATATATACATAAATATAATTCTCCTCACTAGCTGACACTAGCAAACACTATAGAGCTTTGTTGATAAGTGGAACAAGCTGCTAAGTAGAGTTATTAAAGCTAGTACTGTGGAGAGTTTTTAAAGCAGGTTAGACAGGTATATATGTATGGAAACAGTCCTAAGCACCGTCAGCGTTTTCAGGTAGCTGAAGACCCTCAGTACATCGACGTTTGTATTCACGTGTAAACGTAATTTGACTGCATTTTAAAGCCCAATGGCTGGTGTCCGTTTTCTGTTTACACCTTTTTTTGTTTACCCTGCCAGGCCGGGCTAAATCTTTTGTTTACTCCACTTGATGGTTATAATCACATCTAAAGCCTTTTTACCTTCCAACCACACACACACACACACACCCTAGTAGCGGTCAGCGAAGAGGTGGGGCCAGGAGCTGTGAATCGACCCCTGCAACCACAAATAGGTGAGTGCACACACATACTTAAGAGATGCCAAGTGTCTATCGATGAGTGTCTTTAACTCGCCCTCCAACACATTTAATACTAGGAAATGGGAATAAAAAAAATCTTATTACCTAAGAGGAATATAAGTTTTCTATAGTAGTTTAAGATGTAGTTTATATATATATATATATATATATATATATATATATATATATATATATATATATATATATATATATATATATATATATAATTATATTTTTTAGTTTGAGAGTAGTTGGTAAAATTTATGTAAAAATTCCTAAAAATCTGTAAATTACCGTAAAATTACTGTAAATTTTGAAGGCAGGTTCGGGGAGAATAAAACTTTGTATTATTAAAAGTTTCATAATGTTTCGCCATATATCTTTTTTATGAGCATTAGAGAATTTTTTGGGTAAATGAATTCCCATTATCTGATTAAGCTACGAGCGTAAAGTTAAAAAATTCTCGTTTAGCATGAAACAAAATCCTTTATCTTTGTTAATGGATTTTCATTAAGTACGTAGCGCACTAGCGAGATTATTCCACTCACAATCGCAAGGTCCCGGGTTCGATTACCGGCACGGGGAAGCAAGTGGGTCAGTTTGCTCACAATCCTGCTGCTTCCCATGCTCACTTAGCAGGAAAAATAGGTACCTGTGTGTTAGGTGACTGTTGTGGGCGCCTCCAGGACACACTGTGTCAGAAAACTCCGGTACTTACTGTGTAAGATAACACTCCAGTACTGTGTAAGATAACACTCCAGTATTGTGTAAGATAACACTCCAGTATTGTGTAAGATAACACTCCAGTACTGTGTAAGATAACACTCCAGTACTGTGTAAGATAACACTCCAGTATTGTGTAAGATAACACTCCAGTACTGTGTAAGATAACACTCCAGTACTGTGTAAGATAACACTCCAGTACTTTGTAAGATAACACTCCAGTACTGTGTAAGATAACACTCCAGTACTGTGTATGATAACACTCCAGTACAGTGTAAGATAACACTTCAGTACTGTGTATGATAACACTCCAGTACTGTGTAAGATAACACTCCAGTACTGTGTAAAATAACACTCCAGTACTGTGTAAGATAACACTCCAGTACAGTGTGTGATAACACTCCAGTACAGTGTGTGATAACACTCCAGTACAGTGTGTGATAACACTCCAGTACAGTGTAAGATAACACTCAAGTACAGTGTAAGATAACACTCAAGTACATTGTAAGATAACACTCCAGTACTGTGTATGATAACACTCCAGTACAGTGTAAGATAACACTCCAGTACTGTGTATGATAACACTCCAGTACAGTGTAAGATAACACTCCAGTACTGTGTATGATAACACTCCAGTACTGTGTATGATAACACTCCAGTACAGTGTAAGAAAGCTGCTGGAAATGTTCAAGTGTAAGCTGTGCGTCTCTCAGCACTTCACATGCGTCTCTCAGCACCTCCTTTGCGTCTGGGGATCCTGGCGTCTACTTAAGACGCTTTCAGACGCAGCTCACGTTAAAAAAGGAAAGAAATTAAATCCTCTTTTCCCTCATCTTCCTTCAATTCCTGCCGGAGGAGGAAGTCTGTCACAGTCCCAGGATCTCAGTTCCTGCAGGACCCAGCACCCTCCTCTGGGACGCTATTCAATACAACATTTCCTTTCAACTCAGAACCTTTTATAAGTCTGCTGGTTACATGTTAAGATTTTTTTTTGGGCATTCTCTGTTTAAATCTTTGTAATATTTACGTCACTACTTCTTAGTAAAAATAATAATAATAATAATTTTAGTATCTTCTGGTTACGACTTAATAATAATAATAATTTAGTACCTTTCTCGTTACGACTTCTTACCTTATTAATAATAATAATAATAATAATAATTATTTTAGTATCTTCTGGTTACGACTTAATAATAATAATAATTTAGTACCTTTCTCGTTACGACTTCTTACCTTAATAATAATAATAATAATAATAATAATAATAATAATAATAATAATTTTAGTATCTTCTGGTTACGACTTAATAATAATAATAATTTAGTACCTTTCTCGTTACGACTTCTTACCTTAATAATAATAATAATAATAACAATAATAATAATAATTTAGTAGCTTTCTGATTATAATATTTGCCTAGCAAATAGGTGGGCTCTGGTAAGGTAGTTCACCCACTGTAAATAAGTCAGTGGGGAATGTTTCCTTACACCTGCTGCCCTTGTTCACCTAGCAGTAAGTAGGTACCTGGGTGTTAGACGACTGGTGTGGGTGGCATCCTGGGGGAGAAAATTACAGGACACCAGTGGAAATAAACTACACTGGTTGTTGTTGTTCTTCTTTCCTCTCAGTACCTGTGTTGTGAGCCTTGTGCTTCTCTCTCTCTCTCTCTCTCTCTCTCTCTCTCTCTCTCTCTCTCTCTCTCTCTCTCTCTCTCTCTCTCTGTCTCTCTCTCTCTTCTCTCTCTCTCTCTCTCTCTCTCTCTCTCTCTCTCTAGCGTTCTCTCTCTTGTACTGAGTAATAATATCTTACATCTTAAGGTGATAGCCGTGTGTGTATGTGTGTTAGTTACCATTTTGTCCTAGACACATGTCAATTAGACACTAGGCCTGTTGTATATATGTGTGTGTGTATGTGTATGTAAGGAAACACTTCGAAATGTTTCTGCCCCACCGGGAATTGAACCCGGCCCCTCCGTGCGTGAAGCAAGAGCTTTACCCACTTGGCCACCGGGGGCCAAGTGTATGTGTGTGTATGTGTGTGTGTGTGTGTGTGTGTGTGTGTGTGTGTGTGTGTGTACGATACCTGTCACATCTTACAAGAAAATTTAAGTTACTCTTTTTTTTTTAGCTTGATAAAGAAGGTACCTTGTTGCCAGTGAGGGGCTCTTGATCCAAGAAATTGAAGCTATCCTTCTCCCTTATATAAAACTTGATTGCCACCCATTCCCCGGTATGACCCCCAGGGGTCTACCGCTTCCCAATAAATATAATCGCCCTTTACATTGTTGCCTTTCGACTCCAGACAGCGTCCATCATCAAGATATAAGAGAACCATTTTCATGAGTCATGACAACGGAAATGAAGTCATGACAACTAGCTTTTATAGAGAAGATTACTGCCAGTGCGGAAAATTCGTGAATACACGTTCAAAGTTCGTAAAAGTGTGTACCGAATGGCGTCATCAGACTGGACGTTCCGAGGGTAGAAATAGATAAATAAAAAAAAATGCTCAATTTATTGGCATTGTTTTGTTTTGTGCGATCTTGAATTTTTTTTACATGGTACGAAGATTATGAGAACAGCAGTGTACGTGCGGTCCGTAGTTGTCTGCCAGGTTATCCAGGAAGTTGTCTGCCAGGTTATCCAGGAAGTTGTCTGTCAGGTTATCCAGGAAGTTGTCTGCCAGGTTATCCACGAAGTTGTCTGCCAGGTTATCCAGGAAGTTGTCTGCCAGGTTATCCATGAAGTTGTCTGCCAGGTTATCCAAGAAGTTATCTACGAAGTTGTCTGCCAGGTTATCCACGAAGTTGTCTGCCAGGTTATCCATGAAGTTATCTACGAAGTTGTCTGCCAGGTTATCCACGAAGTTGTCTGCCAGGTTATCCATGAAGTTGTCTGCCAGGTTATCCAAGAAGTTGTCTGCCAGGTTATCCATGAAGTTATCTGCCAGGTTATCCAAGAAGTTGTCTGCCAGGTTATCCACGAAGTTGTCTGCCAGGTTATCCACGAAGTTGTCTGCCAGGTTATCCATGAAATTGTCTGCCAGGTTATCCAAGAAGTTGTCTGCCAGGTTATCCATGAAGTTGTCTGCCAAGTTATCCAAGAAGTTGTCTGCCAGGTTATCCAAGAAGTTGTCTGCCAGGTTATCCACGAAGTTGTCTGCCAGGTTATCCACGAAGTTGTCTGCCAGGTTATCCAGGAAGTTGTCTGTCAGGTTATCCAGGAAGTTGTCTGCCAGGTTATCCAGGAAGTTGTCTGCCAGGATATCCACGAAGTTGTCTGCCAGGTTATCCAGGAAGTTGTCTGCCAGGTTATCCATGAAGTTGTCTGCCAGGTTATCCACGAAGTTGTCTGCCAGGTTATCCACGAAGTTGTCTGCCAGGTTATCCAGGAAGTTGTCTGCCAGGTTATCCATGAAGTTATCTACGAAGTTGTCTGCCAGGTTATCCACGAAGTTGTCTGCCAGGTTATCCATGAAGTTGTCTGCCAGGTTATCCAAGAAGTTGTCTGCCAGGTTATCCATGAAGTTATCTGCCAGGTTATCCAAGAAGTTGTCTGCCAGGTTATCCAGGAAGTTGTCTGCAAGGTTATCCATGAAGTTGTCTGCCAGGTTATCCATGAAGTTATCTACGAAGTTGTCTGCCAGGTTATCCACGAAGTTGTCTGCCAGGTTATCCATGAAGTTGTCTGCCAGGTTATCCAAGAAGTTGTCTGCCAGGTTATCCATGAAGTTATCTGCCAGGTTATCCAAGAAGTTGTCTGCCATGAAGTTATCTGCCAGGTTATCCACGAAGTTGTCTGCCAGGTTATCCACGAAGTTGTCTGCCAGGTTATCCATGAAGTTGTCTGCCAGGTTATCCACGAAGTTGTCTGCCAGGTTATCCAAGAAGTTGTCTGCCAGGTTATCCAAAAAGGTGTCTGCCAGGTTATCCAAGAAGTTGTCTGCCAGGTTATCCAGGAAGTTGTCTGCCAGGTTATCCACGAAGTTGTCTGCCAGGTTATCCATGAAGTTGTCTGCCAGGTTATCCATGAAGTTGTCTGCCAGGTTATCCACGAAGTTGTCTGCCAGGTTATCCAAAAAGTTGTCGGCCAGTTTATCCAAGAAGTTGTCTGCCAGGTTATCCAGGAAGTTGTCTGCCAGGTTATCCACGAAGTTGTCTGCCAGGTTATCCACGAAGTTGTCTGCCAGGTTATCCAAGAAGTTGTCTGCCAGGTTATCCACGAAGTTGTCTGCCAGGTTATCCAAGAAGTTGTCTGCCAGGTTATCCACGAAGTTGTCTGCCAGGTTATCCAGAAGTTGTCTGCCAGGTTATCCAAGAAGTTGTCTGCCAGGTTATCCACGAAGTTGTCTGCCAGGTTATCCAAGAAGTTGTCTGCCAGGTTATCCAAGAAGTTGTCTGCCAGGTTATCCAAGAAGTTGTCTGCCAGGTTATCCAAGAAGTTGTCTGCCAGGTTATCCAAGAAGTTGTCTACCAGGTTATCCAAGAAGTTGTCTGCCAGGTTATCCAGGAAGTTGTCTGCCAGGTTATCCAAGAAGTTGTCTGCCAGGTTATCCACGAAGTTGTCTGCCAGGTTATCCAAGAAGTTGTCTGCCAGGTTATCCAAGAAGTTGTCTGCCAGGTTATCCAAGAAGTTGTCTGCCAGGTTATCCAAGAAGTTGTCTGCCAGGTTATCCACGAAGTTGTCTGCCAGGTTATCCAGAAGTTGTCTGCCAGGTTATCCAAGAAGTTGTCTGCCAGGTTATCCAAGAAGTTGTCTGCCAGGTTATCCAAGAAGTTGTCTGCCAGGTTATCCAAGAAGTTGTCTGCCAGTCTTCCCAGACAATGGATACTGTATGTATGATCTGGTGACACTATTGTGTATGTATGATCAATCTGGTGAAACTTTTGTGTGTGTATGATCAGTCTGATGACAATAATGTGTATGATCAATATGGTGATACTATTGTGTGTATGATCAATATGGTGACACTATTGTGTATGATCGGTATGGTGACGCCATTGTGTGTATGATCAATCTAACGGTAATAATTCTTGTTTAGCTTTTAAATGTATATTTGTCACATAGGCGACAATTGTCTCGGTAAAAGATAGGTGCCATACATCCATCACTGTTGCCATGACTAATGACCCTCGTACTGTAGTCCCCCCCCCCTAGAGAAAAAAAACACCGTATGAAGTCTACCTGGAGGTCAGATCTATTTGTGACTTCATTTCGCCCACTGTGTGGGCGAAACGTTGTCAATAAAGGATCGCATTATGCTGCATTTATCTGTTTTTCCATGTACCCGGAGGTCGTTAAGAGGGGGGGGGGGTCTCGCGGTGGATCAGGGCCTGATCAAACCAGGGCTGTTACTGCTGGCGTCACGCAATCCAGCGTACGAGCCACAGCCCGGCTGATCGGGTGCTGACTTCAGTGTATATACGAGGATGAATGTATGTTAGAATATATGTATTTTGATTTGAATCCGTATATTTGATATTAAAGTGTCTTGCCGGGTGGTCTGTAAGCGATATGCGGACTTACTAGCTATTGTCCAGTCGATATGTTTTAAACCTGATAAATAAACGCTTCAATAGGCTTTAAATTTAATTAACTAGCCAGTAGGCTTTAAACCTAACAACCAACAATAGTCAATAGGCTTTAAACCTGTTAAACCAAAACTAGTCAATAGGCTTTACACTTGTTAAACCAACACTAGTCAATAGGCTTTAAACCTATTAAACCAACACTAGACAATAGAGATGAATTAAACACGTGCGACATCTGGGTATCTTGTAGACGTTTCACCATCCATTGACTTGGTCAATACAATACAAGGATATAATAAAATTATTTTGAACGCACCGGTCGTATCCCACCGAGGCAGGGTGACCCCACCGAGGCAGGGTGACCACTGAGGCAGGGTGACCCACCGAGGCAGGGTGACCACCGAGGCAGGGTGACCTACCGAGGCAGGGTGACTCACCGAGGCAGGGTGACCAACCGAGGCAGGGTGACCCACCGAGGCAGGGTGACCCACCGAGGCAGGGTGACCACCGAGGCAGGGTAACCACCGAGGCAGGGTGACCCACCGAGGCAGGGTGACCCACCGAGGCAGGGTGACCCACCGAGGCAGGGTGACCCACCGAGGCAGGGTGACTCACCGAGGCAGGGTGACTCACCGAGGCAGGGTGACCCACCGAGGCAGGGTGACTCACCGAGGCAGGGTGACTCACCGAGGCAGGGTGACTCACCGAGGCAGGGTGACCTAAAAAGAAAAACGAAAGTTTTTTCTTTTTAAATTTAGTAATTTATACAGAAGAAGGGGGTTACTAGCTCCTTGCTCCCGGCATTTTAGTCTCCTCTTACGACACGCATGGCTTACGGAAGAAGAATTCTGTTCCACTTCCCCATGGAGATCATAGATATATACACAGAAGATAGTGGAAGATGAGGTAATCAGTCCCTCAGATTCTTCAAAAAAATGGGTTTGAGTTGGACCTGCCTAGCATGGGGCAGGAGGCCTGCTGCAGTGGTCCTTCCTATGTTCTTAATAGGCTTTAAACCTTATACAAAAAAGGGTAGACAGGTGATTCCCCTCATTACTTTCCTGCGTCTCGTGTTCCAGGTGACCTTTGGGTAATAGAGAGAATTTTATTTTTCTCTCAGCTTGGAGAGTGAGTGCATCCCATTTTCTTTATAAGAGTTTGTGAGGAAGATCACTTGTACGAGGCGTCACACTCTCCTCTCTAGCCATTTTCTAGCTATTTTTGTTTTGTGTCCCCTCCTGCCGTAAAAGTTTTAGCTTTGGTGGAATCTGTGATTTCCTGATGTGAGAGAGAGAGACGGGGGGGGAGAGGGGGGTAATGGAGTAAGATGAGGTGAATTAATTTTACGTCACTGGCAGTCATCTGTACTGTTGTTACGTCACTGTCGGTCATCTCTACTGTTGTTACGTCACTGTCGGTCATCTGTACTGTTGTTACGTCACTGTCGGTCATCTCTACTGTTGTTACGTCACTGTCGGTCATCTGTACTGTTGTTACGTCACTGTCGGTCATCTCTACTGTTGTTACGTCACTGTCGGTCATCTGTACTGTTTTTACGTCACTGTCGGTCATCTGTACTGTTGTTACGTCACTGTCGGTCATCTGTACTGTTGTTACGTCACTGTCGGTCATCTGTACTGTTGTTACGTCACTGGCAGTCATCTGTACTGTTGTTACGTCACTGTCGGTCATCTCTACTGTTGTTACGTCACTGTCGGTCATCTGTACTGTTCTTACGTCACTGTCGGTCATCTGTACTGTTCTTACGTCACTGTCGGTCATCTGTACTGTTGTTACGTCACTGTCGGTCATCTGTACAGTTGTTACATCACTGTCGGTCATCTGTACTGTTGTTACGTCACTGTCGGTCATCTGTACTGTTGTTACGTCACTGTCGGTCATCTGTACTGTTGTTACGTCACTGTCGGTCATCTGTACTGTTGTTACGTCACTGTCAGTTATCTCTACATTTGTTGGGTCACTGTCAGCCATCTCCTCTTCCTACTTCTCCTCCTCCTCCTCCACCTCCACAACCTCCTCCACCTCCACAACCTCCTCCTCCTCCACCTCCACAACCTTCTCCTCCACAACCCCCTCCTCCTCCTCCACCTCCACAACCTCCTCCTCCTCCACCTCCACAACCGGGACTGAGCACACCTCCCTGTGGGGTTCCTAATTCAAAGTCTTTAGTTATACTTCTATGCCTCTGGAACAACACAGAAGACTTTCTGTTGGACAGGTAGCCTTTAATCCAGCGGAGAAGCCATCCTCCAACATCCATTCCGGACTTCACAATGCCTTCATAGTTATATGTGACTCTGCTAAACACAATCTGTCGTATTAAATAATTAACTCACTCTTTGTCTCACAACATTCCTCTGCACATTTTTTCCTGCCATGAATATAAAGTAAACATTAATACATTTTCAAACCATTTAAAAAAAAGAATTTTGAAAGACATCCGAGACCATTTCTTTCATCAGTCTTTTTATGAGCTTCCTGGTCATTGACCAGGTCATATAAGAATGTCTTCGTAATATATATATATATATATATATATATATATATATATATATATATATATATATATATATATATATATATATATATTTATATATATTATATATATATATTATATATATATATATATATATATATATATATATATATATATATATATATATATATATATATATATATATATATTGCTGAAAAGGACTATCATTCTTTATAATGCAAGAGTAATTACAGCATCAGGCACAGCTGTTTAAATTACCAACTTCCTCATTTCCCAACAATGAAAACTCAAGGATTTTTAATAATGAATCTGGTTCAACTTTCACCTGCAGATGCAAATCACAATGAAAATACAAGTGTTGGAGTCACCTCTGGCACACTTGCTCAACACTAGTGTGTGTGTGTGTGTACTCACCTAATTGTGGTTGCAGGGGTCAATTCATATCTCCTGGCTCAGACTCTTCTCTGGTCACCACTAGGTCCACTATCTCCCTGCTCCTTGAACTTTATCATACCTCTTCTTAAAGCTATGTATGGATCCTGCCTCCACTATATCACTCTCCAGACTATTCCACTTCCCCACAACTCTATGACTGAAGAAATACTTCCTAACATCCCTGTGACTAGTTTGAGTCTTCAGCTTCCAATTGTGACCCCATGTTGCTGTGTTCCATCTCTTGTCAATTCCTCTAAGTATTTTATATGTCGTTATCATGTTTCCCTCTCTCTCCTGTTCTCCAGTGTCGTCAGGTCTGATGGTGCACTTTTGTAGTGGTGGTGCAGGCATTGTGATGGTATAAGTATTGTGATGATGGTTTAAGTTTTGTAGTGATGGTAGAAGTGCTGTAGGAAAGGTTCATGTCTTGTAGTGATGATTTTTAGATTTAGATTTTGCCACCGAAGTGGATAGTTTATTGTGAACCCCATACCCATCCTGTGGAGGGTAGTGCAAGAGCATATGGATACACAAGGCCTAGGAGCTAGGCCCCAAAAGGATTTCAGGTGTACATTTGAATTTATATCTACAGTTCACTTACTGTTTCAAGCAAATTTAGGAAATTTGCTTAGTATATCTGGTATCTTATTTTCATTAATAAGATATCTTGACATGTCACATAGGTTATTATACTGTCTATCTCTATATTCCTCAATAACTGGAAAATTAAGACATAGTGCTCAAGACAGTGACCATATGCCTGACCACATAATTTGTATTTACTTTGATTATCATCTGTGTGTCTCCCAAACATCCAGAAGTACTTGTAGCCAAGCCTAAGCCGCCTGGCCACTATAACCTCAGTCAGTCTGTTCACATTGCAAGTTGCTCCATAAACATACTTATCTACGTTCATGTTATCATAGTGGGTTATAGATCTACTCAGGCTTCTAACTGCATTCCTATAACATTCATTTTCATTATTTACTTCTCTCCTAATATTATTCCTAATGCTAGACACAGATATACCAAAGTTATATTCTACATTCTCCTTCTGGGTGCTCTTCTTGGCTAACATATCAACTTTATCATGAAGGAGTAATCCAATGTGTGATGAAATCCATAGCAATTGTACATTAATCCCCTTTCCCGGATTTTTGAGTATCTATACCTGGCTTCTCCAATGAGCATGCTGTTAGAGTCATTATATGAATCAAGAGTCTTCAATGATGACATAGAATCAGTAATGATGATAGAGTCAAGCTCAGTGTTATAAGTTAGCTTTAGCGCCATTAGGTGATGGTGCCTACCTTATGATGGTGCAAGTGTTGTTGTGGTGGTGAACGTTTTGTGGTGGTGGTGAACGTGTTGTGATGGTGGTGAACGTGTTGTAGTGGTGGTGAACGTGTTTTGGTGGTGAACGTGTTGTGGTGGTGGTGAACGTGTTGTGATGGTGAAGTGACTTAATCATTCATTCTTATATGGGAACTAGTGACGTTAACCTGTTAGTTCGAACCAACAAGCCAGAAGCCATTGTGAACAGTGGGGTTCACACAACTTAAGCCCAGCGTTAAAGAAACATGAAAGTTTGTATTTTTTTACTCTGTAAATAATGACAATTTGATACAGGTACATGTTAGTACACTTATTATACATAGTGTAAATTACCTAGGATAAGCCCCCTAAGAAGTCAGACAACGTGACTTATTTCCATTGGGGGCCTTGACTTTTTGCCTTTGGGGTCCTTGACTTATTTCCATAAGGGTCCTTGACTTATCTCCATTAGGGTCCTTGACTTATCTCCATTGGGGTCCTTGACTTATCTCCATTGGGGTCCTTGACTTATCTCCATTGGGGTCCTTGACTTATTTCCATTGGGGCCTTTAACTTATTTCCCTTGGGGTCACTACGTGTAACGAGACGTGACAGACAACGTGCACCTGCAGAGTGAGATGTCATTACTGGTGAGCAAATCCTTGAACATGATATTGTATCAGTATGCTTAAGATCAGTGATCAAAACACACGGGAACGAGACGCAACGGACCACCTTATCTTTTGACTCACAACAATGACTATATTTTTCTTTTTGATCTTGGAGAGTCGTTGGAAAGTATGCTGGAAAGGATGCTAACTAATGATATCACGAGACTATAATCTCATGTGGGCACTCCCGAGCCTCGATAATGCCGTTCGCCAGAAAATTTCAAGCTGGATGTGATTCAACGTGTAATAATGTTGGTAGAATTACAGACAATAAGTTAGGTAAAAGGACACAAGTGCGACTAATGCTGACATTTTATTGTGGCAACGTTTCGCTCTCCAGGAGCTTTGTCAAGCCGTTACTAACAATATAGGGACATAAAGGTATATACAGGTATTAGAGTGAGATGTTAAGGCATATTATAATGGCTTGTAGGTAGTAGTAGTAGTAGTAATAGTATTACTGGTGGTAGTAGTAATAGTATTACTAGTGGTAGTAGTAGTAGTAATAGTATTACTGGTGGTAGTAGTAATAGTATTACTAGTGGTAGTAGTAGTAGTAATAGTATTACTGGTGGTAGTAGTAATAGTATTACTAGTGGGTAGTAGTAGTAATAGTATTACTGGTAGTAGTAGTAGTAATAGTATTACTAGTGGTAGTAGTAGTAGTAATAGTATTACTGGTGGTAGTAGTAGTAATAGTATTACTGGGGTAGTAGTAGTAATAGTATTACTGGGTGTAGTAGTAATAGTATTACTAGGTGAGTAGTAGTAGTAATAGTATTACTGGTGGTAGTAGTATAGTATTACTGTAGTAGTAGTAATAGTTACTGGTGTAGTAGTAGTATAGTATTACTGGTGGTAGTAGTAGTAATAGTATTACTGGTGGTAGTAGTAGTAATAGTATTACTGGTGGTAGTAGTAGTAATAGTATTACTGGTGGTAGTAGTAGTAATAGTATTACTGGTGGTAGTAGTAGTAATAGTATTACTGGTGTAGTAGTAGTAATAGTATTACTGGTGGTAGTAGTAGTAATAGTATTACTGGTGGTAGTAGTAATAGTATTACTAGTGGTAGTAGTAATAGTATTACTAGTGGTAGTAGTAATAGTATTACTGGTGGTAGTAGTAATAGTATTACTGGTGGTAGTAGTAGTAATAGTATTACTGGGGGTAGTAGTAGTAGTTATACACAAATAACCCGCACATGGGAGAGAGGAGCTTACGACGACGTTTCGGTCCGACTTTGACCATATACAAAGTCACACTAACAAAAAGGAGAGAAGGAGGGAGTATATACAGGCCAGCAGACAGAGACGAGACATTGTGTATTGTATCAGTCACGGTATTGTGCCTTTTTGTTAGGTTAGTAATGTAATGACGGTGTTTATTGTTTTCGGGAGGATTCTTGCTAATACTTCAGAGATGACGTCTTGACACCGCACCTGCACATCAAACGTTGCCACAATAAAATATTGCATTAGTTGCACATGTGTTCTTTTACCTAACATGAGTGAACATAAGTACCAGTATATGGCCATCACTCAAGACACTAATGGCTACCTCCCAACACTCAATACACCTCCTATAAACATATGAATTCTATCAGATATTCTCAAACAGTCAGAGTTCATTAAGGAGACGCTGGAGCTATCATGAAGGGCCAGTAACTGGCCTGACGGATGGCAGAATGTACGCTATTGTACGTGTATACTAGTGTATCTATCTAGCCGTGATTAGATGTACATGCACAAAATTCCTGCCATGAGGTAAATAAAAACATGAATGGCAAGATGCTTGTTATCAGTGAATGTTATGCAAAAGTTGCTACTCTTCTTGCAAGATCTCATATTCATTTACAACTAGAACATTATATATATATATATATATATATATATATATATATATATATACAAGGCAGGACCAGAAGCTGAGCTTCAACCCTATGATAAAGCTCATGGAGCAGGGAGAGCAGAGACCCAGTAGCGGACAGCGAAGAGGCGGGGCCAGGAGCTGAGTCTCGACCCCTGCAACCACAATTAGGTGAGTACAATTAGGTGAGTGAGTACACAACGTGTTAAGTAGTACGTACACACAAACACACACACACACTATTTTTCACCGAGGAGGGAGGGAGGGAGGGAGGGAGGGAGGGAGGGAGGGAGGGAGGGAGGGAGGGAGGGAGGGGATGTGAGAGAAGCTGGGAGCTAGATCGGTGTGTCGTCTGGTAATCCCACAGTAATATGAAATATAAACACACCACTCGGCTGAAGAGGAATCCTGAGAGAACAAATATTGGCATAATCCCTAAATTACATGGGATTAGGCCTTTTGTAGCGGTAAAAGCCCCTCGTGTGATCCAGCCATTAAAGCGGTGAAGAGGAGAGATAAAGTTAGCGTGGTGAAGCAGCAGGGCCAGCACGTCCCGACCCTGTACTGATCCACACCTTCTACACTTATACTCTCTCTTGATTAAATTTATTACTCTCCTGATGCGTAATTCTGTGTGTGTGGTTGTGGTTGCAGGGGTCGCGTCATAGCTCCTGGCCCCGCCTCTTCGCTGATCACTACTAAGTTTACTCTTTCCCACTGTTCCATGACCTTTATCGTATTTTTTTCTTAAATCTATGTATGGATTCTGCATGCACTACACTCTTGAACGATTCCTTATTCAAGTGTTGAAACGTTATTTTTAGGTTTGCCAGGTCCCCATATCCTGCAGCAATTATTTGGTTGATGTGCGCCTCAGATGTGCTCGGTGTTATGCTCACCCCAAGATCTTTTTTCCCTTGAGTGAGGGTTGCAGTCTTTGAGCCCCTAGTGTGTACTCTTTCCCAATCTTCATGACTTTGCACTTGGTGGGGTTAAACTCTAGGAGCCAGTTGTTGGACCAGGCTTGCAACCTGTCCAGATTCCTTTGTAGTCCTGCCTGATCCTCATCCACTTGAATTTTCCGCACTAGATCCACATCGTCTGCAAACAAACCTCTGAGATTGTCCCTTCCGTCATGTCATTCATATATACCAGAAGTAGCACCGGCCCTAGGACTGACCCTTGTGGCGCCCCACTCATCACAGGCGTCCACTCTCACTCCTTATCATGTACCATCACTTGTTTCCTTCCTGTCAGGTATTCTCTGATCCATTGCAGTGACTTTCCTCTTGTTCTTGACAGCTCCTCTATCTTTTGCACTAATCTCTTGTGCAGAACTGTGTCAAAAACCTTATTACGGTCCAAGAAAATGCAATCTATCTTCCCCTCTCTTTCCTGTGTTACTTCTGTCACTTTGTCATAGAACTCCAGTAGGTTATACAGGATTTCCCCTCCCTGAAACCATGCTGGTTATCATGTATAAGCTCATTCCTTTCTAGGCTCTGCCAGTCTTCCTGATAAGCTTTTATATGACTTTGCATACTGTATCAGTGATGCTGGTCTGTAGTTTAATGCTGTGTGTCTGTCTCCTTTCTTAAAAATTAAGATTGCATTTGCTGTCTTCCACACCTCAAGTAGTTGCTCTCTTTGTTATTAGTGACACACACAGCACCTCTGCTCCCTCTCAGGACCCACGGAGAGATATCCAGTCCCACGTCCCATCGCCTTTGAGGTATCTAGTTCACTTAGCAGCCTCTTCACTTCCTCAGTTGTGGATAGTGTGTCTAGCACTTTTTGGTGTACGCTATCATTCTGGTTGGCTGGAGTCCATTCTGTCTCCACTGAAAATACTTCTGATATCTCGTGTTTAGCTCTTCACATTGTCATTTCTTGTGATCTCTCCTTCCTCCTTCCTCAGCCTAATTACCTGGTCCTTGAATGTCGTTTTCCTCCTGATATGGCTGTACAACAGCTTTCGATCAGATTTGGCTTTCGATACTATGTCATGTATTGCCACTGGGTCTCCGTCCGTCCTTATCCATGCATATTCATTTCTGGCTCTTTGGCTGATCTTATTTTCCTGGGTATTTTGTTTTCTATACATTTTACATTCTCTAGCACACTTAGTTTTGACCTATCTACACCTATGGGTGAACCAAAGGCTCGTTCTGGTCTTCCCATTGTTTCTGTTGCCCTTGGGAATGAATCTCTCCTCCGCCTCCTTGCATTTTATTATCACGTATTCCATTATTTCATTTACTATTTTTCTCGCCAGTTCTCTTTCCCACCTCATGCAGGAAATTCCTCATACCTGTGTAGTCCCATCCTGCTCATGCTGCTTCCCTCTCCACTTTTAGCTGTACAATGTATTCAGAGCTCAGGACCACGTGATCACTAGTTCCGAGGGGCCTTTCATATGTTGTGTCCCCAATGTCTGAACTAGTCAAAGTAAATATGAAATCCAGCCTTGCTGGTTCATCCTCTTCTCTCTCTCTGGTAGTGTCCTAACATGTTAATGCATGAGGTTTTCCAGTATCACCTCCATCATCTTAGCCCTCCACGTTACTGATTCCCCATATGACTCCAGGTTTTTCCTATCTTCTTGTGATTGAAGTCACGCACCCCTAGTAACTTTGCACTGCCCATGTGAGCCCTTCTGGCAACCTCAGTTGGTGTATCAACCAATGCTTTGTTGCTGTCATTGTACTCATGTCTTGGTCTCCTGCTATTCAGTGGTAGGTTGTATATCAGGGCAATTACCACCTTGGAGCCCTCAGTCTGAAGTGTTCCTACTATGTAATCCCTTGCTTCCCTTCTGTCCCCTCCTTCCAACTCCTCAAAACTCCACTGGTTTTTGATGAACAGTGCAACTCCTCCTCCTCCCTCTCTTCCTTCTATCTTTCCTTATGATCTGATATAAAATTGGAAAGATCGTATCTGTTATCACTCCCATAAGCTTGGGTTCCATGAGTGCTTTGATGTCTGGGGATGCCTCTGTGATTCTTTTATGCCACTCTTCACACTTATTCGTTATTTCATCTGCATTGGTGTACCATAAATTCAGCTTCTTTTCCAAAATTGTATTCTGGGGTGTTTATGGTGGCTGGGGGAGTGGGAAACCTGACATGACACTATGGGAAGCTGCTGTATAGGTGGGGTTTTTGCTGGGGGGTCTGTGGGTGCAGCTTGTGGTTTGTTTTGGGTTTGGTTGTGGTTTTGTGAGCGGTTCTATGAGTGGTTGTGTTTGTTTGTCCTCCCAACTCTAGGTGCTCCTGCCTGTCTCTAGCCTTGTCTCTCTTGCCCCTTGCGTCTTTGTATCCTCTCTGTCATTCTGTATGCGTTCTGTCATGGTCGAGGTACATCTGCTTTTATTTTGTTATTTTCTTTAGCCGTGATTTCTACTGCAGGATCCTGTTTTGAACTGTTTCTGCCCTGAAAATCAATTTGACTGGACGATTTTTTCCCCTTGAGTGTCCTCGATTCTCTGAAAATTTATCAGCTCAGTCATGTCTTCTCGTTTTTTGTTTGATGATATTTTCAATCTCTTTTATCTCCTTGTCGTCTGTCTTATGTCCTCCCATCAGCTTCCTGAAGCCCAGGGATAAAAACTGACTTCTCCCTCTCCTCTTCTCACTGCTTTTCCCTCCGAATCTCTGGGTCCAATTTAAGTATCGCCATTGCTGCTTCCCTTACCATTTCCTGAATATGTTGGTAGCCTGACAGCACCTCTGCAGGGGACCTATCACCATCTCTACTCACAATTTCCTCACTTACCATTGTCCCTGTATCCAATGGTATGGCACTTTCTCTCCTTAATATTCCCTGGATCTCTTTGTGGCCTGATAAAGCCTCTAGATAAGTCTTATCCCTTTCCTTTACTTCCATCCCCTTGCTGGATATTGGTGTACCTGCTCCTGATGCCAAGCCCCATCTGTTCGTTGGCTCTATATCCTGCTTCAGTCTTCTAAGTTCATCTTCTAGGCTCTGTATCCTGGCCTTTGCAGCTTCAGCTTGCAGCACCCATCCTTTGCTCTTTGCATCTATCCTCTCTTCCATGTTATTGGTAAGCTCTTTGTTGCTTCCTTTCCCACTCTTGTTCCATCCTTCTCCTGAGCTCTTCCACCCATTCTTCCTTTCCAGACCAAACTTCCTTGGTTTCCCTGTCTCTTCCTCCTCCTCTCTAGTGTCCTCTTTTTTTAATATGCTAGTTAGAATAAAATAAAATGTGTGTGGGGTGTGTGTGTGTGGGTGTGGGTGTCTGAGAGTGTGGAGTGTGTGTGTCCGAGAGTGTGTACTCGCCTAATTGTGGGTGCAGGGGTCGATTCATAGCTCCTGGCACCTGTGAGTTAGTAGTATATGTTTGTATATTAGCATGTGTGTGTGTGTTTACTTAACACGTTGTGTTTGGGGTTGATGCTCAGCTCCTAGCCCTGCCTCCTAGACTACTATGATGGTAGGTATTGGGATGGGACTCTTGACTGAAGGTGGTCCTGGAGATGGCATGTGTTCTCCATCCAAGGTTCAGGATGAGTAAGAGTAACAGAGGTTATTGATCCAAAGACCATTGAGCAGGCCTTAATCCATGCTACCGGAGGTGTTGATCCTAGGAAGCAGAGGTGGCAGGGCGAGGGTGGCTGCGAGTGTGGTTAATATGGCCTGTTTGACCCTTCCTCTGTGACCCCATCCTCTCTGACCCCTCTGTGACTTCTACGTTACCCCCTCTGTGATCCCATTCTCTCTGACCCCTCTGTGACCCCCTCAGTGACCTATCTGTGACCCCCTCTGTGACCTATCTGTGACCCCCCTCTGTAACACCTTTCTCTGTGACCCCATCTCCTTCCCCTTCCTCTCTCCCCTGCACCTTTCTTCCCCCTCCCCACCCTCCTTTCCCTTCCCATCTTCCTTCCCTTTCTTCCTCCCCCCACATTTCTTCCCCTTCCGCCACCTTCCTTCTCCTTCCACCTCCCCCACCTTCCTTCCTCCCAACTTCCTTCCTCCCACCTTCCTTCCCCTCCCCACCTTCCTTCCTCCCCTTCCTCCCCCCCACCTTCCTTCCCCCTCCCCACCTTCCTTCCCCCTCCCCACCTTCCTTCCCCTCCCCACTTCCTTCCCCTCCCCACCTTCCTTCCCCTCCCCACCTTCACCCTTCCCCTCCCCACCTTCCTTCCCCCTCCCCACCTTCCTTCCCCCTCCCCACCTTCCTTCCCCCTCCCCACCTTCCTTCCCCTCCCCACCTTCCTTCCCCTCCCCACCTTCCTTCCCCTCCCCACCTTCCTTCCCCTCCCCCCCTTCCTTCCCCTCCCCACCTTCCTTCCCCCTTCCCACCTTCTTTCTCCCTCCCCACCTTCCTTCCCCTCCCCACCTTCCTTCCCCCTCCCCACCTTCCTTCCCCTCCCCACCTTCCTTCCCCTCCCACCTTCCTTCCCTCCCTTCCTCCCCACCTTCCTTCCCCTCCCCACCTTCCTTCCCCCTCCCCACCTTCCTTCCCCTCCCCACCTTCCTTCCCTCCCACCTTCTTCCCCTCCCCACCTTCCTTCCCCTCCCCAACTTCCTTCCCCTCCACCTTCCTTCCCCTCCCCGGAATCTCCGCTATCGTTATCCTTCAATTCCCCCCCCTGGAATCCTCCGTTATCGGTATCTGAATATCAGCCCAATAACCTCCCTTCCCCCCTTCTTTCGCTCTCCTCCCTCCCCTCCCTTAGTCTCCCCCCTCCCCTTTCTATTCGCACTGCAGTGCAACCGGGGATGTCGTAAGATATGCCTTATCCGGACCCCAGACGTGGCTGGGGGAGGGAGAGGGGAAGGGAAGTGGGGAGGTGGCAGTGGAGGTGAAGGTTGATGCTCCTGATGACGGTCTGGGAATGATAACGAGAGACTGCGCGCGCACACAGGCATGGATCCATGCATAGCTTTAAGAGGAGGTACGATAAGGAATCTTGGAGCATATGGGGAGAGTGAACCTGGTAGCGACCAGCGAAGAGGTGGGGCCAGGAACTGTGATTCTACCCCTGCAACCGTATATAGGTGAGTACATGCACTCGTGTGTGTGTTAGTTACCATTTTGTCCTAGGCACATGTCGATTAGACACTAGGCCTGTTGTATATATGTGTGTGTGTGTGTGTAAGGAAACACTTCGAAATGTTTCGGCCCCGCCGGGAATTGAACCCGGGCAGTCCGTGCGTGAAGCAAGAGCGCTAGCCACCATGCCATGTGTGTGTGTGTGTGTGTGTGTGTGTTTTGTGTGTGTGTGTTTGTGTGTGTGTGTTTTGTGTGTGTGTGTTGTGTATAGTAGTTACCTTCTGTCAAAGGTTCTTGTCAAATAGAACGACACCTCCGACTCTCTCGTGCCTCTGGCTGACTCAGTAACAGTTGTCATTGTCCTGCTGTACAAGAGTTGTATTAGCTAGCGGGTTCTAATACTCTCCAAAACTCTATTCATTATTACGGTTAAGTTGTCCCTGAACTTTCTATATATAGTCCATTGATCACACATGCATCTTAATATAATTTGTGTGATGCATTTCTCATTTTCTGACTCCTTCTTGTGCTAAAAAGCCGGATAATAACACAGCCGGTTATTGCAGGCCTTTGAAAAGCACTTGGACTCATACTGATTATTACGCAAATAACTTGCACATAGGAGAGGGAACGAGTTATTTGTGTATTGTTCCAGTCACGTTATTGTGCCTTTTTTGTTATTTACTGATCATTGTTTGCTTGTGAGGGATCTTCTGGGTCTGAAAAATTCCCATTTCTCTCACTTCAGCCTCTACTACTGTGTTTTCACACCTGTGATCTCTCATTCTCTCGTCTCTCTCTTCACCTATCCTGGCATCTACCCCATTCATCATCACACACCTCCCTTTTCCTAGATTTGTTTTTTATCTAGTATGTATAAACCTAATGTTCCTCTCAGAGCTATCACATGTGAGAGTGTCAGCAATCCACATAGGCTAGCCGGGACACTGTTTATTGTTAGTCATGCACACCTGAATCACCTGGGTCATGCACACCTGAATCACCTGGGTCATGCACACCTGAATCACCTGGGTCAATCACACCTGAATCACCTGGGTCATGCACACCTGAATCACCTGAGTGAGCTTTGCTTAAGATATTTCAACATGAGTAACTAGAAGCTTGCTAGTTTCAACATCACTGCCCTGTTTACTAATGTGCCGGGTTATCAAACTATTGACTTGTGCTTTAAGACTTTTGATGATGAACATTTTCTGTTCGATTTGATTGAACGATGCCTAAGTTACAATTTCATTAGTTCATTAGTTTTGAAATTAGTCAATGTAAACTACAAGCTGGCATTGTTATGGTCTTGCCCCTCAGCGCCATCTTGCATCATTTATTGAAGATTTAGAATCTAACCATATACTGTCCACCATCCCTGACTAGCTCATCTCTATGCAATGTCTTGGTGACCTAGTCATTGAGCCTAGAAATATTTTTGTATGGTGCTATCAAAAAGTGCTATCAAGGTACTGTTAAAAAGTTCTGTATTCTAATTTTAGGGTACTTCCTGGGTGAAGAATGGCGGTGGCGTACATCACTCTGTGTAGGATACTTCTTCGTGAAAGAGCGTGGCGAGTTTCACTGAAATCGGTCATTCCGTTGAGGTTAGACAGGATTTTTTTGTCGTATTGCAAAGCGTTGTGATTTTTTTTGTGTGTGTAACAGAATGGAGTCTTTGGAATAAAAAAACCAGTGTGTTTCTGTCTGTGAAATTCTGCTGGAAGCTCAGTGAAATGGTTAGTAAAACTCACAAAATGCTTCAGTTAGCATTTGGGGATGAAGCAAAGGGTCGTACACTGTACTTTGAATGTTTTCTCGATTCAGAGCAGGACAAACGTCAGTTGAGGATGATGAAGACTCTGGCAGTCTGTTAACGTCAGAAACAGACGCCAACGTTGACAAAGTGAGGAAGGTTATTCACAAGATTGTCAAGATGGTCGTCAGTGTCCAGGACATTGCAAGTGTTGTGGGAATTTCTTATGAGTCGTGTCAAAGCATTTTGACTCAGAATTTGAACATGAGACGAGTGACTGAAATTTATAGCCTGTTTACTGACTCAGGCCAAAAAGGCCATCGATTTCTGGCCAAAAACAAACATCTAGCCCCCTGTGGCTTCTTTTTCTTCTCAAAAATTAAAAAGACACTCAGGGGCTGCGTCTTAACGACGGAGTCGCAGGCCGTGCTAGACACTGTTAGGAGAGAAGAGTGCCAGAAATGTTTCAAGAAGTGGCAGAGGCGCTGGGATCAGTGTGTAGCCTCCCAAGGAGAGTACTGCCATCGAGACTGCATCAACTAGGTGATTAGGTAAGCCTATATACTTTTTTTGCAGCAGTCGAAGAACTTTTTGATAGCACCTCATCTCAGCTAGCTCCCTGGAACCTCAAGTTTATGGTTCAAGAGGAAAAAGACAACCTCTTAACCTTTCTCGATCATCTGCTCTTTTTACACTCTTTGTTCTTCTTACGCTTTTGTTCCCACCATTGTAGTTAAACCAAGAGGCTTAATTATAGGTTATTCCTCAGAGATTTCTACAATTCTCCCTTCATTTTTATCTCCAATTGCAAGAAAAGGGCAACACGCATCCGTTGTAGAAACATCAACTCTCCAAGTGAAGGACTTGTCAGGTATATTGTGCTAGTTAGTAGTTATCAACGTGGTGTCAAACTATTCCACTAGTATTACTAGTAAGTTTAGCTAGCTACTAACTTTTCCATCACTATTAAAGGTTTAGTGCCTAAGAGGCAGAAGGACGTGACTCAGGAAAGAGAAAATGCTTGGAAGCCACATTATCAACAATCTCAAATACCATCCTTCAAATATTGGGAAGCTTCAGAATGTCCAAACACTTAGCAAATAAACTGATGTCCAACCCGGACACTGCAAACATGTGACCTCAACTAACGCACACTGCCTACTCTCTTCCCTACCCCATCTCACATGACCCCATTTCACTGTGTTTCCTTACCTATTTGGTATTGGAACTGAGGAAGTCACTTGTAGCGAAACGTTTATTTTAATGTAATAACTGTAATTGCGTGTGTTTACACCTTGTCTGTACCACCATACTTTGTACACCTAGATTTGACATGAGCGCCAATAATTAGATGTATGACCTGCCTAGCATAGGCCAGTAGTCCTACTGCAGTCCTCTATTCTTATGGGCTATTGTTATTAGTTGTTATTAGTGTCTGCAGGGATCTGACAGCCTGTAGAGACCTGGCAGCCTGCTGGGACCTCTTGTAGCTTTTGTTTGTGTAATTGTTTTTGTTTGTATTTGTAGTTTTTGTTTGTATTGTTTGTATTTTTTTGTTTGCATTGTTTTTGTTGGTATTGTACTTTTTTGTTATTGTTTGTATTGTTTTGTTTGTATTTTTGTTTGTATTGTTTTGTTTGTATTGTTTGTTTGTATTTTTGTTTGTATTGTTTTGTTTGTATTTTTGTTTGTATTGTTTTGTTTGTATTTTTGTTTTGTATTGTTTTGTATTTTTTTTTGTATTATAGTTTATTGGTGTTGTTTGTCTCTCTTATTCTGGATATTTGTATTGTTTCTCTGTTATCTTGTGTATTCTTGTATTAATGTTTATATTTCCAATTCCTTCATTCTCTCTCTCTCTCTCGTATCTTTATCTTCCCCAGTGCTTCACAGTCTTCTCTTATTACTCTCTCTTCCATCTTCCTTGCTTCCCTCTCTCATGTTTCCGTTCCGTCGCGCTGCTCTAGAGGACAGGAGAGTAGAATAGACAGGAAGTGGTGGAAGAGAAGGGAAGGGAAGGGACGCAAAATGAATGATAAGTGGATGAAGTGGCAGGAGAGAATGAGAGGAGAGGGAGAGAGAGGGAGGAGAGGAGAGAGCGAGAAAGAGGGGATTTTGAGGAGGTGAGGGGAAAGAGAGAATGAAACGAAGGATGTAGGAGAGAGGGAGAGAAAAGAGAGAAGAACGGGAGTGAGTGAGAGATATAGAGGAATAACAAAAAAAGGCACAATACCGTGACTGGAACAATACACACACAATCCACATATAGAAGAGAGGAGCTTACGACGACGTTCTTTCCTAGAATATGACTCCACTACTACTACTTCCACTACTACTACTTCCACTACCACTACTTCCACTACTACTACTTCCACTACTACTACTTCCACTACCACTACTTCCACTACTACTACTTCCACTACTACTACTTCCACTACTACTTCCACTACCACTACTACTACTTCCACTACCACTACTACTTCCACTACTACTACTTCCACTACTACTTCCACTACCACTACTACTACTTCCACTACCACTACTACCTCCACTATTACTCCTCCACCACTTTCTTGTGCCCTTCCCTGTCTGTCTACTTATATAACCCCTTCTACCTGTTCTTTGTGTTAGTGTGACTTTGTAAATGGTCCAAGTAGGACCGAAACGTCGTGGTAAAGCTCCTCTCTTCTATGTGTGGGTTGTGTGTGTATATAGAAGAAGAAAGAAGAGAGGATAGAGAAAAAAGAGAGGAGAGAGGGAAAAACAGAAGAGACAGAGAAGAGAAGTGTGAAAGTTGACAGAGAATTAGTAATTGATAAGAAAAGGAAGAGATGGGGGGGGGGAGATAGAGAGAGAGAAAACGAGAACGTAAGGTAGGGGAGATAAACGTAAGCAAAGAGATAGGGAGAGGAGGTAAATGAGGAGACAGGGAGATGAGGTAAGTAAAGGGAGAATGAGAGAAGATAAGTCAGGGAGACGAAGAGGGGAAGACAGAGACACGAAGGGGAAAATGCAGAAAAAGTCGGATGGGGAGGGGAATTGGGAAGGGGAAGAAGACGAAGAAGAAGAGAGGGCAGGAAGGAACGAGGGGAGAGGCAAGAGGAGAACAAAGAAGACGGTGTGCAAGAGGAAATTATAATAAGTAGCAGAGAGAGAGAGAGAGAGAGAGAGAGAGAGAGAATTCTCACTTTTAGTTACCCGTGTACTGTACGTGTGCTCAATACACGTGTGTGTGTGTGTGTGTGTGTGTGTGCTCGTGCGTGCGTGCGTGTGTGTGTGTGTGTGTGTGTGTTAGTTACCATTTTGTCCTAGGCACATGTCGATTGTGTGTGTGTGTGTGTGTGCGTATGCGTGCGCGCGCTCAACAGCTGGTGATAGGCACCAGCTCTTTGTTGCTAGGCACCAGCTCTTTGTTGCTAGGCACCAGCTACTTGTTTCTAGGCACCCAGCTACTTGTTTCTAGGCACCCAGCTACTTGTTTCTAGGCACCCAGCTGCTTGGTACTAAACACCAGCTGCTTGGTACTAGGCACCAGCTGCATCCCACATTCATCCTGTGGATGGTACTGCAGGAGCATATGGATATACAAAAGACCTAGGAACTAGGCCCCAAAAGGGTTTACAGGAGTACATCTGGATTTATATGTACAGTTGCTTTATCTTTTGAAGGCAAATTTATGAAATCTGTTTTATGTCTGGTATCTTATTTTCATTAATATGATATCTTGACATATCACATAGGTTATTATACTGTCTATCTCAATGTCCCTCAATCAGTGGTCAATTAAGCACATAGTGTTCAAGATAGTGACCATAGGGCTGGCCACATACTTTGTATTTAGTTTGATCATCATCTGTGTGTCTGCCAAACTGCCAGAAGTACTTGTAGCCAAGCCTAAGCCTGGCCACTACAACATCAGTCAGCACTTGTAACCAAGCCTAAGCCTGGCCACTACAACATCAGTCAGCACTTGTAACCAAGCCTAAGCCTGGCTACTACAACATCAGTCAGTACTTGCAACCATGTCCAATTCCAACTACTCCGTTATGGAAAACTGGAGGAGATAATAACTAGAACCGAGTATACTACAAACTCTGATTATATAATAGAGGGGAAAAAATAATGTGAGGGACCTGGGAGTGGTAATGTCTGAGGATCTCACTTTCAAGGATCATAACAGTGCCACGATCACAACTGCAAAGAAAATGATAGGATGGATAATGAGAACGTTTAAAACAAGAGATGCGAAGCCAATGATAATCCTTTTCAAATGTTCTCTCTAGGCTGGAATACTGCTGTACATTAACATCTCCGTTCAAAGCAGGTGAAATTGAAGATCTAGAGAATGTACAGAGAACCTTTACTGCACATATAAGTTCCATCAAACACCTCAACTACTGGGAACGCCTGGAAGCACTTGACTTGTACTCCCTGGAACGCAGGCGAGAGAGAGATATCATAATCTACACTTAGAAAATCCTTGATGGGATGGTTCCGAATCTGCACACAGAAATCACTCCCTACGAAAGTAAAAGACTGGACAGGCGATGCAAAATACCCCCAATGAAAAGTAGGGCCGCCATTGGTACACTAAGAGAAAACACAATAAGTGTCAGGGGCCCAAGACTTCAACAGCCTCCCAAAAGCCATAAGGGGAATTACAAATAGACCTCTGATTGTCTTCAAGAGGGAGCTGGACAGATACCTAAAGTCAGTGCCGGATCAGCTGGGCTGTGGTTCGTACGTTGGACTACGTGCGGCCAGCAGTAACAGCCTGGTTGACCAAGCCCTGATCCACCGGGAGGCCTGGTCGTGGACCGGGCCGCGGGGGCGTTGCTCCCCGGAATACCCTCCAGGTAGACTCCAGGCAGATAAGCCTAAGCCTGGCTACTACAACATCAGTCAGTGTTCATATTGCAAGTTGCTCCATAAACGTGCTTATCTACGTTCATGTTATCATATTGGATGACAGATCAACTCAGGCTTCTAACTGCATTCCTATGACATTCAATTTCATTATTTACTTCTATCTTAATATTAGTCCTAATGCTAGACAGAATCACCAAAGTTATATTCTGCGTTTTTCTTCGTGGTATTTTCTTGGCTATCTTATCAACTTTTATCATGAAGGAATAATTCATAGTGTGATGAAATCCAAAAGAATTATACATTAATTCCTTTTCCCAGAATTTTTAGTATATATATCTGGGTGAGGCGTGGTCATGGACCAGGAAACACCGAGGAGTCACGGTGACTGGTAATAAAACTGATGACTATCCTAGCCCCAATTGTCGGGTCATAAGCCAGCACGTCGGCCGGGGAAAGGGTTGTAAGGAACAGGGAGGCAAGGATGTGGGAGGGGTGAGCAATGGTTAGGAGGGAAGTAAATGGGACCACGGGAAGGCAGAAGAAGGGTTAGGAGACCTTAGGACGCAAAAGAAGGCAGAAGAAGAGTTATGAGACCTTGGGACGCAAAATAAGGCAGAAGGACGTTGAGAAGGCAGAAAATGGGGTTAGGAAAAGATGGGAAGTGGTCAGGAGGGACAGGGTTGTGTCGGGATAGGGGGCGGGCCGTCCTGGACCGTCGACCACCCATCCCATTTTTTTTTTATTTTACAACCCAAGTCTCATTTTAATGAAGGCATCAAAGGTTCCTTTATACGTCGTTTTTATTGCCTCGTCAAGATTTTGTAGCTGCGTTTCAAACCTTAGATTGGCACCAGCATAATCGTCACCCCCCCCCCAGTAGAAGCAAGTTGCATCGTTTGACTTGATCGCGTTATTCCCGGGTTGAGTTCCTCATGTTGTAAGGCCACTGTAAAACTTTTAAAATTATGTACGAACACCTCCGTAAAAGTTTAGCCGGTTAAATATCTTCAAGGAATGATGTGGGAATGTGAGTGTTGATGTGGGAATGTGGGTGTTGATGTGGGAATGTGAGTGTTGATGTGGGAATGTGGGTGTTGATGTGGGAATGTGAGTGTTGATGTGGGAATGTGGGTGTTGATGTGGGAATGTGGGTGTTGATGTGGGAATGTGGGTGTTGATGTGGGAATGTGGGTGTTGATGTGGGAATGTGGGTGTTGATGTGGGAATGTGAGTGTTGATGTGGGAATGTGGGTGTTGATGTGGGAATGTGGGTGTTGATGTGGGAATGTGAGTGTTGATGTGGGAATGTGAGTGTTGATGTGGGTATGTGGGTGTTGATGTGGGAATGTGAGTGTTGATGTGGAAATGTCTTGTAATGAAGAGAATTGATTTCCACACCAGGGATTTTTGTATTGAGGGGAATGGGTATGGTTTGAGGGGGAATGGGTATGGTTTGAGGGGAAATGGGTATGGTTTGAGAGGGAATGGGTATGGTTTGAGGGGGAATGGGTATGGTTTGAGGGGGAATGGGTATGGTTTGAGGGAGAATGGGTATAGTTTGAGGGAGAATGGGTATGGTTTGAGGGGAAATGGGTATGGTTTGAGGGGGAATGGGTATAGTTTGAGGGGGAATGGGTATAGTTTGAGGGAGAATGGGTATAGTTTGAGGGAGAATGGGTATAGTTTGAGGGAGAATGGGTATAGTTTGAGGGAGAATGGGTATGGTTTTAGGGGGAATGTGTAAGGTTTGAGGGGAAATGGGTAAGGTTTGAGGGGGAATAGGTATGGCTTGAGGGGAGGATGGGATAGGTTTGATGGGGAATGGATATGGTTTGAGGGGAATGGGTATGGTTTGAGGGGGATAGGTATGGTTTGAGGGGTAATGGATAAGGTTTGAGAGGAATGGGTATGATTTGAGAAGAACTTTACACAGAAGACATTAGAAAATAAGGTAATCAGTCCCTGAGCCTGGCAGGAGACACCGAAGATGACATGGGACTGATTACCTCACTTTCCACTGTATATATAATTCTGTAAGGCTGAGGGACTGTCAATTCTACAATTTAATGTTCTTCCTCTACTAAGTAATGCCCAGAACTACAAGAACTGTCACAGTGGTACAAGTGCCCTGAGGGGCACCAGCGACCTATGTTGCACGGTGATTGGTTAGGTCACCTAACCCAAGTAGAAGTATTGACTTTGATTGGCAGAGACCAGTTGACCTCGGCTCTGCCAGAAATGAATAGAAAAACTTCCGTAATCGGCATAGTTATTCCCAGCTCGTGTGCAGGTCTAACGTGGCTCATATTTTGAGGAAAAAATTATTTAGTATATGGTTACATCCTGTCTGTAGCTCCTACTGAGTCTGGTAAAACTGATGTTCTTATTAATGTAACGAAATTAGCACATCAGCAGTGTTATGCTATCTTAATAATAATAATTATAATAATGATAATACTACTATTACTAATGCTACTACTATTACTACTACTACATATCAGTGGTTCCCAAACTTTACCCACTTCCCAGCTAAGAGTGAGTCTAGGCACCCACCATCACCTTTGTAACTGTGTTTTCAGAGGTTCGCATCGTGAGGCACATCCATTACCTTCTTTATACCAAAGTCACGTGTTTACACCTGTACTGCAGAATCATCGCACATTTTTCGAACAACCGACGTTATATGGCGTCTTATGAATATGTATGTACTAAATAATAACAGTCGTGTCAAGGAGATGATGGTACTCTTGATATGTTGTGCTGCCTTGGCAGTGTGGTGGATGGGATCGTCTTTCAGTATCTTCGAGGGAGCGTTGTAGTACTGGTGTACCTTTAGATAACCTCTGTATTTTGAAAATGGTATAAAATACCCACCAGAGAACAATCCAAACGCTACTCATCAACCCTTACCAGCCTGATAAGGAGATCAAAAAAATTGTATTATGAGAACAGACTCCAGAACATAAAAGGTGATATGAAAAAGACCTGGAAGACCCTATCTGCAATTCTAGGAAATAATAAGATAGCGAAAAACAACACCATCAAATTATCAAGAGCAGATGAACCCCTACTCTCACCTACTGAGACAGCAAACAGACTTAATGTTTTCTTCTCCACCATAGGAAAGAATCTAGCGAGTAAAATCCCAAGCTCAAACACCCGTCCAACAGACTACCTCACAAACACCTACCCTAATACGCTATTCCTAGCTCCTACCAACCCAATTGAAGTCTCGCTCATAATCAACAAACTTAAAAACAAGGCAGGAGACATAAACAGCCTACCAACTTTTATGTACAAAAAGCTTCACAGGTACTGTCACCAATCATAGCAACACTATTCAATAAATCCATTGAAGCCTCTACCTTTCCATCAATTCTCAAAATAGCTAGGGTCACCCCGATCCACAAAGGAGGTGATCAAACAGACCTGAATAATTATAGACCAATTTCTAATTTACCATTGCTTTCTAAAATCTTCGAAAAATTAATTCATAGACAAATCTATTCCTACCTCGTCTCACACAATGTACTCAACCCCTGTCAATTTGGATTCAGGACAAACAAGAGCACAAACGATGCTATTACACACATGTTGGAGTTAATATATACAGCACTTGAGAAAAAGAAGTCCCACTGGGAATCTTCATTGATCTCCGCAAAGCTTTTGATACAGTCGACCATGATTTACTGCTCACAAAATTAGCACACTATGGTATAAGGGGGCACCCACTCAACTACCTAAAATCATACCTCACCAACAGAAGCCAATACGTGTACACAAATGGAGAGAACTCTTCCACACAACCAATTACAATCGGTCCCTCAAGGAAGTGTCCTGGGGCCACTCCTATTCCTCATTTACATAAATGACCTACCGAATGCATCACAACTACTCAAACCCATTTTATTTGCAGATGACACAACATATGTCTTCTCTCACCCAAATCCAGTTATACTGGCCAACACTGTTAATGCCGAATTACAGAAAATATCAACATGGATGACGACTAACAAGCTTACTCTCAATACTGACAAGACCTACTTCATACAGTTTGGAAGCAAAGTCACAAATGTTCCACTTAACATAACACTTAATGGTACACCCATCACAAGACTCACAGAGGGAAAATTCCTAGGAATCCACCTTGACAGTAGCCTTAAATTCCAAACACATATACAACAAATTTCCAAGAAAATCTCGAAGACAGTAGGCATATTATCAAAGATACGCTATTATGTACCTCAATCAGCTCTCCTTGCACTCTATCATTCACTTATCTACCCGTATCTCACCTATGGAATCTGTGCATGGGGATCAACAACGTTAAATCACCTTAGACCACTCATAACACAACAAAAGGCCGCAGTCAGAATGATAACAAATTCCCACTCTAGACAGCATACTCCACCAATATTCAAAAGTCTCAAACTACTCACCGTAAAGAACATTCATACTTACTCTTGTGCCTACTACATATATAAAACTTTACACTCTAATATAAACCCTCTGCTCAAAACTCTCCTCACCAACTTTAATAGGACCCATGACCACAACACACGACACAGATCACTTTTTGATATACCCCGTGTTCATATCAACCTATGTAAAAATTCTATGCACATAAAGGGCCCCAGAATCTGGAATTCATTACCAGTAAATATTAAGATAATCTTGTCTGAAAATCAATTTAAGACTCAACTCAAAACCACCTACTCACCCAAACCTAAATGATCATGCTATAAACTACTTTGAAAAATGCTCATTGTTACTTTCTTATACGATAATCTCAATTTTTAATAATATGTTACTATTATGTTACCCCCTACTCATATTATAAGTTAATGTCAAAAATGCTCAATGTTATTTTCCTTAAGATAATCTCAATTCCATATTATCATTCAAGAATCTTAACACCTGTAACAATCTAAGATCTAATATCATTATAT
Organism: Cherax destructor; assembly: GCA_009830355.1. Taxonomy (NCBI): domain Eukaryota; kingdom Metazoa; phylum Arthropoda; class Malacostraca; order Decapoda; family Parastacidae; genus Cherax; species Cherax destructor. The sequence continues at coordinate 42,355 of WNWK01013229.1, forward strand.
AATAATTTAAACAGTAAAATTTCATCATATTGTAATTTTGAAAATAATTTTTAACTAGAATAAACTCAATAAATTTCTCTAATATTAAGTACCTAGTTTTTAAGGACTAGAATAAGCTGCCCCTAATGCCATGGCATGTCAGTGGCTCTCCTTGCACTCAATTTACATTGTAACTTCCAATACCCATGTAACCTGCAATGAAATGTTCATGAGTAAGACACGTGTGTAACAGTTCTGTATCTTTAGTGTAGAAACGTTTGTTTACTTCGCTGCTGCTCCAGCTGACTCTGTATTTGACTGAAGAAGCCTACTGTGTGGGCGAAACGTTCCAACAATAAAGATACCCAACTGTTGCACATGTGTCTTAATCATCAACCTCTATATTGATAAGGCCACTGGCTGGCGAAACGTCTTGATTAAGAAAAATACCCAAGTTTTGCACGTGTCTTATTCATCATGACGTTGGGAGCATCTGAGGAGAACTTCACTCGTTCTTTCTCATCATTGATCCCATGACGATACTTCGTCTTAACTGGTGTGGGTGCAGGAAAAAACCCTGCTTCACGTAGGTACGTCAGGGTAAAGAGCGCTGATACCCTCAGGGTTCGCTTGGACAGGTCCGGACATTCTTCCATGACTCGTAAACAGAAATAAAAGAGCGGTTTTCGTCCGGGTTGTATTTGTAGTCCCCTATCAGGCGCTAAATCCGGGGTTAAACCCTTCACATGTATTGGTATCCAGGTCTGAGTGTTGTTGAAAATAGTATAAAATACTGACACGTTGATGATTAAGACACATGTGCAACAGTTGGGTATCTTTATTGATGAAACGTTTCGCCTACACAGTAGACTTCTTCAGTCAAATACAAAGGCAGCAGTGGTGATGAAGTAATGATGATATAATCAGTCCATCAACCTTGGAGAAAAAGTATTTGAGGTGGTCAGTCCCTCAGCCTGGAGAAGAGTTCAGCTCCATGGTCTAGAACGATATGAAGTATGAGAACGGAGTCTTAAATACTGTCGAAGGTGAGGTGGAAGATCTCCCGTCCCTTGCAACGTCTTCGAGACCTTCGACAGTATTTAAGACTCCGTTCTCATGCTTCAGCTTCATATTGTTCCAGACCATGGAGTTGAACTCTTCTCCAGGCTGAGGCAGGGGCGTCGTAAGGAAAAGCGGGCCGCCCCGTGTGGCACCATCAAGGGGTGACACCATAGAGCCTCTAAAGAAGGTGACACTAATGCACAAAACAGTGCTGCACCAACATAAAAGAAAAATCCTTCGTTTCTATATAGCATATTACATGATTACAGAGTACAAATAGGCCTATATAGAGAAAATCATTGATTTTGATGATGTGATAGATGATTTTGCAGGATTGAAGGCAAGGAAATGTAAGGTCTGATTCACTGATATGTTACCTGTACTCAAGGTGAAATCGGAACTAGTGTTTCTCTGATATTGCAATGTTTTTCTTTATTTTTCAGGTTTTTTTTTTCATTGTTGAAGATGAATAAATGTAGGATCTGTTGCCTGTACTCAAAGTGGTATTTGAATTTATGTTTCCTCAATATTACTACGATTATATATTTTATTATTAATAAAGTTGAGAAGTATTTTCCTGGTCGGTTTATGGCCCTTAAACGTTCTCATTGCTAAACATTAGTCATTAACCATGCAGTAGTGACGTCACTGGAGTTTACTTCCCCTATCCCCCCTCCCATGGATTTCATGGGGGTGACACAACCCTGGCGACGCCACTGGGCTAAGGGACTGACCACCTCACTTTTTCTCCAAGATTGATGGACTGAAAATATCTCTATTTCATTCCTACTACTCTCTTTGTATTTGTGTGAGCGAAACGTTTCATCAATAAAGATACCCAACTGTTGCGTATGTGTCTTAATCTTCATCCAAGTCTGAGACGGATTCCTTAGCTGCTGTTTCAGTTGCTTGAGGTACTCAATTAGAAAACTCAGTAAGTGTCCGGGGCCCAAGACTGTCCAACAACCTCCCACCAGACTTAAGGGGAATTACCAATTAGCCCCTGGTTGCCTTCAAGAGAGAGCTGGACAGATACATAAAGTCAGTACCCGATCAGCCGGGCTGTGGTTAGTACGTTTGACTACTTGCGGTCAGCAGTAACAGCCTGGTTGATCAGGCCCTGATCCACCGAGAAGCATGGTCAAGGACTGGGCCGCGGGGGCGTTGACTCCCGGAGCAGCCTCCAGGTAGACTCCAAGCACGCAGGAATTATGAGGCCTTTCGAATGCTCATCCAAGACAGTTTTACTAATTTCGATGAATTCTTGTAAGGTCGGAAAACACTGAAGGAAATTCGCCTTTGTTCGACTTAAGCAGAATGCTCTCTTTATATTTTAATATGTAATTTTATCAACGTTGTCTTGTGTGTTGAACACTGTAGCGTTGACCCGCACGAGACTTAAATTCAGTTCTTTCAGAATTGAAAAAAAAAAAAAGTCAGTAAGGTTGAGGTAGTTTCTGTAAGCAGTCTTCTTCAAAAAGACACTGACAACAGGTTGTCCACATGTAATTGCAGAACTTGGCATCTCTGTTCAAAAAGTCTTGTCAGAACTTTGCCGCATGTAACAACCAGTCATGTCAGTGGGAAGAAGTCTGTCATGTTCTCTGTTTCGCTCACAGAGTTATATAAAATCAATGAGTTTAGCTGACGTGTTTTTAGTGGCAAGAGTCTCTGTGAACGCTGAAGTATACCCAGGAACCTGAATGAAAAACTTTACTAAAATCAGCTGTAAGTTCTTTATGCTTCAGTGTTATTGACATCGCTATTACGGAATTTTCTCGCACTCCCCCAGAGGTCACCTCGTGTACCTATTACCTAGGAGGTCACGCACCAAAGTTTGGAAAGCACTGCTTTGTATACTAGTTACATAGCTGGAGCGAAAGTTGGCTATGTTGCCCCTCTCGTTGGTTATCACACAGGATGAGTTTCGTATATCAGATAATGCAGTCTATCGACCTTTACAAGGAGACTTCAGTGGTTCAATGAGGATATCGTCAAGAATTTTTCTACGGCGCTTCAGAGGTTTCGTTGCAGCACGGCTGAAGTTGCTATTACTTGGGAATTACTGCCTCTCTGAATGGCCTATTGGCCCCGTATGGTGGAGGGAGTGGTAGAGGTGGGGGGTGAGGGATAGACCTGGCAGTGGTGGGAGGGTTGTGGTTAAGTTAGCGGGCTGGTAATGTCCCACAGGTCCACTTTCCAATGGCTACTCACCAGCCAAACTTTTTGCATTGTGCATGATTTGCACTCCCGTATTTTTCTTTTATTGGGGAAAGAAGTGGCTTGGACGAGGGAGACGCGGCCTGAAGATGTAAGGAGCGAGGTAGGGAAGGAGAGAGAGAGAGAGAGAGAGAGAGAGAGAGAGAGAGAGAGAGAGAGAAAGAAACATATGCATGCATGCAGGTGGTGTAGCATTAATGTATACAATTTACATAAAAATAAACAGATCGTTGCAGCAGGATTATTGCCAGACAGGTTCTACCTGTTTTCACTCCTGCTTCTCTCCAGTCTATTTTTAAGGTTTTCCTGTGTAATTATTTCAGTGACATTACTTGGCATTTTGTTCTACGTATCTGCACGTCTTTCCTTCTCCCTTCCTCTCTTTCTCTCTCCTCTTCTCCACATTATCTCCTCCCCTCTCATCGCTATATTTTCCTGTTTCTCCTTCCATTTCCTATATTCATCTCTCCGTCCCTCTCTCCTCTGGGCCCTAAGGAAAGGAACTCGCAAAATATTTTCATTTTAGGCCTCATTTATTTGTGGTTGAAGGAGTTGGGTGTTAGTTCCTGGCTCTGCCTTTTAACTGGTCATGACTTGGTTCGCATCCCCCTAGCTTCATGGGTTCTATCATACAGTCCACCCACAACTTCTGCATCTAGGCCAGCGGCTCCCAGCTTTTAATGCCACGTATCTCTTCCCAACTTTGAGTCCACGTGCCCCCCGCCCTATCACCTTTGTCACTCAAAACTGTTTACAGCGGCACGCATCATGACACTCATCCATTACCTTCATTATACACAAGTCATGTGTTTACAACTGCACCAAAGGATAATTTGGTATATCAAACAACCAACGTCATGACATCTTGTAAATATAAATAATTCACTGGTCAACAACCATAATGCTTCCGAGACCAGAGTTGCAATGTCCAACTAATTTTAGGTCACTGATAATGAATATCATGGTTAAAATTGTTTGTTAGGTCTACTTTTCAATATAGACCTACGTGTCACAACAGGTTGCAACAGGCTTGTGGCAGTGTGTTTCTTACCACACTCAGTCTCACTGACCTTCATTATTGTTCCAGGAGTCATACAAGGTGGTTGTGCTCTCCATGTTTATATTTTGAGGTGAAAGGTTGGTGATTTTCTTAGATAAACACTTTTTAAACTTATATTCACTGAGCAAGCTATTGATATGTATGTGAGGCATATTATATTAATTTTATTTTCCTACTTAGTGATATAAATACTTCTGCTTAGCTGTCATGATCTCTATTATAATGATAATGAATAAATTTTTTGTTTATCTTCTAATTGTTTGTTTTCTTCTTTGAGATGCCTCATACTTGTGTGAATAGTGCAAACAATTTCTGCTACATTTGTGGTGAGGTGACTTTTGCATCACAGAAGCGCTGTATAACTGCTATGGTTAGAAAGTCAAATCACCTATATTTTGGATGCAAGATTGGTGACCAGGATAAGAACTGGGCTCCACACATATGCTGCAACAATTGTGGTACTAACATTCACCAATGGTTGAACAGGAAGAGGAAAGGAATGCCTTTTGCTGTGCCAACAGACCATACCCACAATTATTTCTGCATGGTACCTCCAGTACAAAAGGGCTTGTCAAAGAAAAAAAAGGGGTCCATTGAATATCCAAACATTCCATCAGGTATTCGCCCAGTACCACATGGAGGTCTACCTGTTCCTGATGTACCAACTTGGGTATCCTTCGAGTCAGATGAAGAAAGTGGTGAGGATGGAGAGAAGGATGACACTGCTGGATTACACAGTGACCCAAACTTTGATGAAGCACACTCCTCTAGGACACATCTCATAACAAAAGGGGAACTCCATGACCTTGTCAGGGATCTGCTTCTACTCAAAAATAAGGCAGAGCTGCTGGGCTCTCGTCTTCAACAGTGGAATCTCCTAGCAGCTTATGTGAAGTGACATGTTACATGAGATGTAACATGTAACTTAAAATCCACTTTTTGAACTCACATTTAGACTTTTTCCAGCGAATTGTGGAGCAGTTAAGGACAAACATGATAAGAGGTTTCACCAAGATATTTCAACCATGGAAAAATGGTACCAGGGCAAATGGGGCACAAGAATGCTTGCAGACTATTGCTGGACATTTGCAAGAGATGATTCTTCAGTCCACTATAAGCGTCAAACAAAAAGGCAGAGAGTAGGTACGGATTAGAGTTTAAAACATACTGACACATATTGTACGTTATAATAAAATAATCAAATATTACATGTCTCGTATTTCTAAAACTATAGCCAATAAGCATTTTTCAAGGTGGTATTTGGATTCAGGAAATGAAAATACATAAGAATTAACTAATCTCATTTAAGAAGCATACAACTTTTCAAAAAATTTTGACCAGTGTAATGCGAAATAATAAGCAGAATAAAATTAATGAAATTTAATATTGATATGTTGATGCTTACCAACCAGTGCAATGGATGGGACAAGGATCAGCAACACTGGGAGCATTTGAGGACAACTTCACTCATTCTGTCTCAGCATCCATCCTCTGGCGATACTTCGTCTTCACTGATGTGAGTGCACAAAAACCTGCCTCACATAGGCATGTCATGGCACAGGGCATCAGTTCCCTCAAGATTCGCGTGGATAAGTGCTGACTCTCCCATGACTTGCGCCAAAAAATCCATAAATGGTTTTCTTTTGCATTGTATATGCGGGGTTCCATCAAACGATAATTCCATTAGTTGCTCCTGTTTTATACTTCCCAGCCATTAACATCACTCCATTAGCACGCATTCCCACACAGCTCGCCCATACGGCTCCATTACATCTCACCATGTCGATTACATTGAGAACTTCTTCTGTCATAACAGTGGCAAGGCGCCGACAAAAAAATCTCTCTAGGAACTGTATCTTCTAACAAGTAACAAACTTTAACCAGAAGATTGGCTAGGCTTTCAAATCTTGGACTTGTTAATCTGGAGTAAAACTAGCTGCTCTTGATACGATTTCCTGATTAGTTGACAGACAAATAAAAAATGTTGTGGTAATACCAGTAAGATGTGGAAAAACACACTTGTTAGGTAAATGGCCACAGATGCAACTAATGTGGCATTTTACTGTGGTAAAGTTTCGCTCTCCAGGAGCTTTGTCAAGCCATTACAAACAATACAAGGACCCAGAATATATATATATATATATATATATATATATATATATAGGTAAAGCTGGTCACTTAGCAAGAACTCATTTAAAATTAAGTTCTTTCTAAAATTTTCTCTTATATGTTTAAAGATATATTTTTTCATTTATGTTAATGTAAAATTTAATAATTTTATACCAAAAGAACCTTAGAAAACTTACCTAACCTTATTATAACAAGCGCAATTTAATTTAGCCTAATCCAACTAAATATATTTTAGATAAGTTTACAATGATTTAATAATAAACAAACACAATGAAATATTTTTTTTTCGATAGGTTCAGAATGATTTTTGCGAAATTATTGCATGCACAAATTTTCGCTTCCCTTATTCGGCAAAAAGAGCGTTTCTATTTAAGCCAAAATCGCAAGTTTTGCCTATTTTACCTATTTTTTTTATTAACACATCGGCCGTCTCCCACCAAGGCAGGGTGGCCTGAAAAAACTTTAATCATTCACTCCATCACTGTCTTGCCAGAGGCGTGATTACACTACAGTTATAAAACTGCAACATTAACACCCCTCCTTCAGAGTGCAGACACTGTACTTACCATCTCCAGGACTCAAGTCCGGCCTGCCGGTTTCCCTGAATCCCTTCATAAATATTACCTTGCTCACACTCCAACAGCACGTCAAGTCCTAAAAACCATTTGTCTTCATTAGCTCCTAACACGCTCACGCATGCTTGCTAGAAGTCCAAGCCCCTTGCACACAAAACCTCCTTTACCCCCTCCCACAACCTTACCTAGGCTGACCTCTAACCCGCCTTCCCTCCACTACAGATTTATACACCCTCGAAGTCATTCCATTTTGTTCCATTCTCTCTACATGTCCGAACCACCTCAACAACCCCTCCTCAGCCCTCTGGATAATAGTTTTGCTAATCCCACACCTCCTAATCTCCAAACTACGAATTCTCTGCATTATATTCACACCACACATTGCCCTGAGACATGACATCTCCACTGCCTCCAGTCTTCTCCTTGTTGCAACATTCACCACTATTACAACCTCAGGTTCAATGGCCTGTTAACCTGAGTGTAAAGGAAGCTTGGAGCAAAGAAACACAGTAGAAGATGTATTGAAATTGTATTTCTTCAAAAATCAGCTAGATTAATTCCAAACTTTTATCTTTCCTTCACCAAGTAATTGTGATTATATAAGACTTTTGTCTTTTCCTTCACCAAGTATAACAAAGTGATATTTACACCTATGTACACTATATACAAAGGAGTAGTGTTTAGTGCACGCCACAGTTGTCTAGGCTAAGCAGCAGCCAAAAGACAGACAACTTTCCACAACCAGCTCTATGCAGGAATTCCCATGACAAACTGCGAGTGGTAACCACGTCACCTTTTGTCATTGTTAAACTCGCATTTAATTGGCTGAACCGAGTCGTTGATTTGATGATGGGGCCCTCATCACCAAACCCTTAACGATGGTTCGCTGGTTGGAGGGGAGCCTATGTGGGTGTGTTAACATGCTCCGAATAAAGGTTACATACTCTTTGCATGCAACACCCCCACCCCAAGAGGGCTCAGGACTAGGCTTCCACCTCAATGGGTAGAGTGCCACCATGGCACATTATAATAATGGGACTGCCTTTCCCTCTACCATCCTGCTCATTAGTTAAAGCTAAACTTTTCTGAGACATAAGTCCAGCTTTAAACTTAAGAGTGAGACAGCCGACGTAGGGCTAACATAGGTCCAAGGTGCCTGCGGTCGGTAGCAGGGCACCCCCACTAAAAAAACCCACCACTAGGGAAAAAAGGGCTGGTTCTACCCAAAGTCCCTAACACATCCTAACTAAATACAATGACTTCTGGACAACACATCAGCTATTGTGTTAAATTTTCCAGCAATGTGTATAATTTTATATTGTAGGGTTGCAACCTAATACTCCAACGCATGAGTCTGGTATTTTTGTTTTTCATGTGCTGCAGGTATACCAGAGGGTTGTGGTCGCTGTAGATGGAGACCACCTGAGAGGACTGGCCCACGTAGACATCAAAATGCTCTAATGCCAGAAGTAGAGCCAGGCCCTCTTTCTCTATAGTAGAGTAGGCCCTCTGGTGAGGTTGATATTTGGCAGAGAAAATGCCACAGGCTGCAACCCATCATCCCCAGATTGCAGAAGCACTGCCCCCACCCCAGACTCACAAGCATCAATCTGTAAGGAAAATGGTTTTGAAAAGTCTGGAGACAACAGAATGGGTGCAGTACAAAGTAATCTCTTTGCTTTCGTAAATGCATCTTGACATTCTGGGGTCCAAATAAAGGGAACTTTGTGACTGGTAAGTGAGGTTAGAGGTGCAACAATATCTGCAAAATTTTTACAGAATCTTCTATAAAACCCTACCATCCCTAGAAAACGTTGAAGGGATTTCCTGTCAGGGGAACTGGATAATTTTTAATGGCCAGAATTTTTGCAAATTTAGGGGCCACTTTGCCACTACCTACTTCATGGCCCAGAAAATTAATAGTAGATTGGCCAAAGGATGACTTTGATAAATTAACAGTTAAATGAAAACTCTGGAAGGTCTCAAAGAGAGCCTTAAGCCTAAACACATGTTGGTCCCAAGTGTCCGACACAACAACTATGTCATCTAGGTAAGCTGCCGTGCCTTCAAGTCCTTTAATAGCCTGATGGATAAGTCTCTGGAATGATGCAGGAGAGTTTTTCATTCCGAAGGGGGTCACTGTATACTGATAATGACCTCCTGGAATTACGAAGGCAGAGATTTCCTTCGCCTTATCTGTTAAAGGTACTTGATAGTAACCTTTAAGGAGGTCCAATTTGGATACAAAAGTAGCCTTACCCACAAAGTCGATTACATCATCCAAACGTGGCAAAGGATAGGCATCTGCAATTGTGACCTCATTCACCTTACGGTAATCTGTGCACATTCGGAACCCTCCATCAGCTTTGTTAACAAGGATGCACGGTGAAGCCCACGGACTAGATGACTCCTCCACTAACCCATGCTCTAACAGAAATTCTACCTCCTGTTGAAGTAGCTTCTGTTTTCAGGATTAGCTCTGTAAGGGGAGAGTTTAATAGGTTTAGAGTTTCCAACATCTACATCATGATATCTAATGTACATTTTTTCGGCACATCCGAAAAATGTCAGGATAAGACTGTAGGAGCGCAGTTAAATTAGTTACTTGAGACTTGGTTAAACCCAACATTAAAGGTTTAGGGTCCTTGAGGAGGACCGAATTTGGAAGCTTTACATTAATCTCAGAGTGCAAAGAGTCAGGGTCATCAGAGGCAGAGGACAGAGTCATTACTGGAACTTTATCTGGTGTATTAAAAGCTTTAATTTGATTAATGTGGTAAGTTTTGCTTTTGAGGTCTTGTCAAGGGGAGATACCACATAATTTACATCAGATAATTTACTTACAATTTGCATTGGTCCCGTAAATCTAGCTTTCAAGGTGTGGCCAGGTATAGGCTCCTGTACCAACACCTTATCTCCTGGATGGAAGGAGCGAAATTTTGAGTTTCTGTCATACCTCTGTTTCATCATATTCTGAGCTGCCTTCAAGTTAGCCTTAGCCAACTGACGTGCTACCTGCAACCTTGAAGAAGGGTTGTAGCTGGTTGTGGAGGCGTCTTCTCCCATCCATCCTTCTTTGAGCACACGTAGAGGACCTCGTACATGTGCCCAAATATCAGCTCAAAAGGACTGTACCCTGTAGACTCTTGCACAGTTTCTCTCATTGCGAATAGCAACAGAGGAAGTGATTCATCCCAGTCTGTAGGAAAATGCAAGCAGAATGTTCTCATCATTGTTTTTAACGTCTGATGGAATCTTTCCAAGGCGCCTTGGGACTGAGGATGATAGGCAGTGGATAGGTTATGAACTATTCCTAGCCTAGTTGATGCTTCCCAAATGCTTTGGCAGTGAAGTTAGTACCTTGATCACTTTGAATAGTTTTAGGAATTCCAAAGCAAGAGATAAACTTAGTTAAAGCTTTAAGGATTGCTTTAGTGTTAATACTGCGCATGGGAACTGCCTCTGGGTATCTAGTTACTCTATCCATGATTGTGAATAAGTACTGATTTCCAGACTTAGCTTTAGGTAGTGGACCTACACAATCTATTATCAATTCTGAGAAAGGGTCTCCATTAACAGGAATGGGATGGAGAGGTGCAGGTTTAATGGGGTGTCCAGGTTTCCCTACCTGCTGACATTCTGGACAACAACGAATATGATTCTTTACATCTTGCCTTAACTTTGGCCAAAAGAATTCTTTTGTTATTCGGTAGTATAGTGGTGAGTATCCCCGCCTGTCACGCGGGAGACCGGGGTTCGATTCCCCGCCGGGGAGCCATATTACAAATAAAGATGCATTTGTAACAAACGACTGTTTGGGATACTAAGTAAAATATCGTATTTCAGATTTTTATTATATTAAATATATATTATTAATATAAAAGCATATAATCTGAATAAAAACATATAATCTAATAATCTGTGTAAAAACCTATTTACACAAAATCACAGTACAAGATAAAAGTCACAAGTAAAATCAAGTATTCGGTGTAGTGTCAAGTCGCTACCATCTTCTAGTGTCACGCAGGACACTACCACACCTTGTCATGATACTTTGTCTTATGGCACGCCTTCTCACGGGGTCCCCTGACACCCGTTCTCTGTGTCACATGACACGCCCCCGGTGTCACCCGACACGCCTTCTCTTCTGTGTCACACGACACCCTTCTCTCTGTGCCCATAAGACACCTTCCTTGCATCATGAACCCATCTCTAATAAAACCTTTTCACCGCGTTATGACACACATCAAATACACGACTCAACCTGTGTCGTGCCATCGTCACAAACTCTGACTAAACCACTAAATACCTGACACCACAGTGTCACACAAGACACCACCTGTTACCAGTGTCACACAAGACACCACCTGTTACCAGTGTCACACAAGACACCACCTGTTACCAGTGTCACACAAGACACCACCTGTTACCAGTGTCACACAAGACACCACCTGTTACCAGTGTCACACACTTTCAGGTACATAAGTTCAGGTACAACAGTCCATTTTCAGGTACATAGTCTCAGGAACACAGTCGGTACGGTGAATAAGCCAGTAGATAGTCTAAGGCCGTCACCAGCACGAAGAGTCAATCTCCAGGTCGTCTGTTGAACACTCCCAGGTGTATCAGGAGCTAGTGAACTCTCCAGTGTTGTATAGGGGAGAGTCTCGCTGACACTCTCCAGCAGTGTATATGGGAGAGTCTCGTACACTCCCCTAGGTGTATCAGGGAGCTGGTGAACTCTCAGTGTTGACTTGGGGAGAGTCTCGATGACACTGGTAACAGGTGGTGTCTTGTGTGACACTGGCAGTGGTATGCTATGTGACACTATTAACAAATTCAGTGGCCTGTTAACCTGAGTGTAAAGGAAGCTGGAGCAAAAGAAACACAATAGAAGATGTATTGAAATTGTATTTCTTCAAAAATCAGCTAGATTAATTCCAAACTTTTATCTTTTCCTTCACCAAGTAATTGTGATTATATAAGACTTTTGTCTTTTCCTTCACCGTATAACAAAGTGATATTTACACCTATGTACTATATACAAAAGGAGTAGTGTTTAGTGCACGCCACAGTTGTCTGAAATGGCAGCAGCCAAAAAGACGAACCAACTTTCCACAACCAGCTCTATGCAGGAATTTGAAGCAGCTCATCTTGGTGGACAACCTGCTGTTAGTCTGAAGCCTAGTCCTGAGCCCTCTTGGGGTGGGGGTGTTGCATGCAAGAAGTATGTAACTTTTATTCGAAGGAGCATGTTAACACACCACATAGGCTCCCTCCAACCAGCGAACCATCGTTAAGGGTTTGGTGATAGGGGCCCCCATCATCAAATCAATGTGCAGAGTAAAATACTACACTGGGTATTTGACTGTTGGTGTCTCGGAGGGATTTCCTATGAAGGATGCAATGCTATTACTGGGTAATAACATTGAGTCTACTAAATGTATGAACCCATAATGGTTAATTCTTCCCCGATGTTGGCTGCTCGGGCACAATCCAAGTGATGTCTGATAAGAATGTTAACTCGTCCTTGGACGACTCTGATCTCGGACTAAACAATTTGTTTTGCGAGGAAAACTGGCCAGAGCCTCGTAAATTTAGTGAACAGCCCCGAATCAAGCCTTCCTATTCCAGGGTTGCAAGTTGCCAGATGTCTCTGTTTCCATGCCTGAGGGACTGTCCTTTCCGGGAGGAACAACGGAAAGACTCCTCACTAAACTCTGCTTTTGACTGTAGATGACTTCAATTTGCAAAGGGCAGTACAGTTTGTTCCTCGTTTGTTGAAGCAGAGCCTGAACAGTTTCGAAGCATTTGAAAACCAGGCTCGAGCTTTAGGAGTGGCCTGAGGTTCATTGGGCGTCACTGGTGCATACTGCGTTGTTTGGTAAGGCACGAATTTACTTCTAGCCTGGGGAAATGCTGATTTTGGTAACTATCGTATTGTGAAAACCACTGTTCTTGGGGCTTATCAATGTATTCCTGCCAAGTATAGGAAAGAATTCAAACTCGGCAGAAGGCAGTTGGGTCAGTCTGCTGTTGATTTTGTCAGACAGCAGACCAGGGCTTTTACAAAGTGGTACAAGGCAAGTGGTGTCGCTGATTTTGAAAATTTGAAGCAGCTCATCTTGGTGGACAACCTGCTGGAGTCTGTTAGTCAGAGATTTCCTTCGCCTTATCTGTTAAAGGTACTTGATAGTAACCTTTAAGGAGGTCCAATTTGGATACAAAAGTAGCCTTACCCACAAAAAGTCAGTCCATCATCCAAACGTGGCAGAGGATAGGCATCTGCAATTGTGACCTCATTCACCACGGTAATCTGTGCACATTCGGAACCCTCCATCAGCTTTGTTAACAAGGATGCACGGTGAAGCCCACGGACTAGATGACTCCTCCACTAACCCATGCTCCTACCAGAGAATTCTACCTCCTGTTGAAGTAGCTTCTGTTTTCCAGGATTAGCTCTGTAAGGAGAGTTTAATAGGTTAGAGTTTCCAACATCTACATCATGATATCCTAATGTACATTTTCGGCACATCCGAAAAAATGTCGGAATAGACTGTAGGAGCGCAGTTAAATTAGTTACTTGAGACTTGGTCAAACCCAACATTAAGGTTTAGGGTCCTTGAGGAGGACCGAATTTGGAAGCACATTAATCTCCAGAGTGCAAAGAGTCAGGGTCATCAGAGGCAGAGGACAAGTCATTACTGGAACTTTATCTGGTGTATTAAAAGCTTTAATTTGATTAATGTGGTAAGTTTTGCTTTTTGAGGTCTTGTCAAGGGAGATACCAC
>WNWK01013230.1:0-56168 GCA_009830355.1 Cherax destructor
GGTAGATAGTGACAGGTTGTTTCAGAGAGGGAACACAGAAACAAGGGGACACAACTGGAAGCTGAAGACTCAGATGAGTCAAAGGGATGTCAGGAAACATTTCTTCAGCCACAGAGTAGTCAGGAAGTGGAATGGACTAGAGAAAGATATAGTGGAGGCAGGAACCATACATAGTTTTAAGACAAGGTATGATAAAGCTCATGGAGCAGGGAGAGCAGAGACCCAGTAGCAGACAGCGAAGAGGCGGGGCCAGGAGCTGAGTCTCGACCCCTGCAACCACAATTAGGTGAGTACAATTAGGTGAGTACATACACACACACACATACACACACACACATACACACACACACATACACACACACACACACACACACACACACACACACACACACACACACACATACACACACACATACACACACACACATACACACACACACACACACACACACACACACACACACACACACACACACTGCTGCAGCATACGGGCGGCTGGCAAACCTAAGAATAGCGTTCCAATACCTCACCAAGGAATCATTCAAGACTCTGTATACCATATACGTCAGGCCCATACTGGAGTATGCAGCACCAGTTTGGAACCCACACCTGGTCAAGCACGTCAAGAAATTAGAGAAAGTGCAAAGGTTTGCAACAAGACTAGTCCCAGAGCTAAGGGGATTGTCCTACGAAGAAAGGTTAAGGGAAATCGGCCTGACGACACTAGAGGACAGGAGGGTTAGGGGAGACATGATAACGACATATAAAATACTGCGAGGAATAGATAAGGTGGACAGAGACAAGATGTTCCAGAGAGGGGACACAGAAACAAGGGGTCACAATTGGAAGTTGAAGACTCCTATGAGTCAAAGGGATGTTAGGAAGTATTTCTTCAGTCATAGAGTTGTCAGGAAGTGGAATAGCTTGGAAAGCGACATAGTGGAGGCAGGAACCATACATAGTTTTAAGACTAGGTTTGATAAAGCTCATGGAGCAGGGAGAGAGAGGACCTAGTAGCAATCAGTGAAGAGGCGGGGCCAGGAGCTATGACTCGACCCCTGCAACCACAAATAGGTGAGCACAAATAGGTGAGTACACACACACACTAGTACAGCCCCCGTTGGCCTAGTGGGTAAAGCTCTCGCTTCACGCACGGAGGGGCCAGGTTCAATTCCCTGTGGGGCAGAAACATTTCGAAGTGTTTCCTTACACACACACACACACACACACACACACACACACACACACACACACATACATACAACAGGCCTAGTGTCTAATTGACATGTGCCTAGGACAAAATAGTAACTAACTAACACACATACACACACACACAAAGAGGCAGAGGAGAGGTTTGTCCCCAAGGGAAACAGAAGTAATGGGAAGACCAGAACGAGTCCTTGGTTCACCCAGAGGTGTAGGGAGGCAAAAAGTAAGTGTAATAGAGAATGGAAAAAGTACAGAAGACAAAGGACCCAGGAAAATAAAGAGATTAGCCGAAGAGCCAGAAACGAATATGCACAGGTAAGAAGGGAGGCTCAGCGACAATATGAAAATGATATAGCATCAAAAGTCAAGTCTGACCCGAAGCTGTTGTATAGCCACATCAGGAGGAAAACAACAGTCAAGGACCAGGTAATCAGGCTGAGAAAGGAAGGTGGGAGTTCACAATAAACGACCAAGAGGTATGTGAGGAGCTCAACATGAGATTTAAAGAAGTATTTACACAGGAGACAGGTAGGACTCCAGGAATTCAGAATAGGGAGGTATACCAACAAGTGCTGGATGAAATACACACAACCGAGGAGGAGGTGAAGAAGCTGCTATGTGAACTCGATACCTCAAAAGCGGTGGGACCGGACAACATTTCTCCGTGGGTCCTTAGAGAGGGAGCAGAGATGTTGTGTGTGCCACTAACACAAATCTTCAACACATCCATTGAAACTGGGCAACTACCTGAGGCGTGGAAGATGGCAAATGTAGTCCCAATTTTAAGAAAGGAGACAGACACGAGGCATTAAACTACAGACCTGTGTCACTGACGTGTATAGTATGCAAAGTCATGGAGAAGATCATCAGGAGGAGAGTGGTGGAGCACCTAGAAAGACACAAGCTTATAACGACAACCAGCACGGTTTCAGGAAGGAAAATCCTGTGTCACAAACCTACTGGAGTTTTATGACAAGGTAACAGAAGTAAGACACGAGAGAGAGGGTGGATAGACTGCATTTTTGGACTGCAAGAAGGCGTTCGACACAGTTCCTCACAAGAGGTTAATGCAAAGCTAGAGGAACAGGCACACGTAACAGGAAAAGCACTGCAATGGATCAGAGAATATCTGACAGGGAGGCAACAACGAGTCATGGTACGTGACGAGATGTCAGAGTGGGCACCTGTGACGAGTGGAGTTCCACAAGGGTCAGTCCTAGGACCTGTACTGTTTTTGGTATATGTGAATGACATAACGGAAGGGATAGACTCAGAAGTGTCCCTGTTTGCAGATGATGTGAAGTTAATGAGAAGAATCAAATCAGTCGAGGATCAGGCAGGACTACAAAGAGACCTGGACAGGCTGCAAGCCTGGTCCAGTAACTGGCTCCTTGAATTTAACCCTGCCAAATGTAAAGTCATGAATATCGGGGAAGGGCAAAGAAGACCGCAGACAGAGTATAGTCTAGGTGGCCAAAGACTGCAAACCTCACTCAAAGAAAAAGATCTTGGGGTGAGTATAATACCGAGCACATCTCCTGAGGCACACATCAATCAGATAACTGCTGCAGCATACGGGCGGCTGGCAAACCTAAGAATTGCGTTCCAATACCTCACTAAGGAATCATTCAAGACTCTGTATACCATATACGTCAGGCCCATACTGGAGTATGCAGCACCAGTTTGGAACCCACACCTGGTCAAGCACGTCAAGAAATTAGAGAAAGTGCAAAGGTTTGCAACAAGACTAGTCCCAGAGCTAAGGGAATTGTCCTACGAAGAAAGGTTAAGGAAATCGGTCTGACGACACTAGAGGACAGGAGGGTTAGGGAGACATGATAACGACATATAAAATACTGCGAGGAATAGATAAGGTGGACAGAGACAAGATGTTCCAGAGAGGGGACACAGAAACAAGGGGTCACAATTGGAAGTTGAAGACTCCTATGAGTCAAAGGGATGTTAGGAAGTATTTCTTCAGTCATAGAGTTGTCAGGAAGTGGAATAGCCTAGAGAGCGACGTAGTGGAGGCAGGAACCATACATAGTTTTAAGACTAGGTTTGATAAAGCTCATGGAGCAGGAGAGAGAGGACCTAGTAGCAATCAGTGAAGAGGCGGGGCCAGGAGCTATGACTCGACCCCTGCAACCACAAATAGGTGAGTACAAATAGGTGAGTACACACACACACACACACATGTTAGGAAGTATTTCTTCAGCCACAGAGTAGTCAGGAAGTGGAATAGTCTAGAGAAAGATATAGTGGAGGCAGGAACCATACATAGTTTTAAGACAAGGTATGATAAAGCTCATGGAGCAGGGAGAGCAGAGACCCAGTAGCAGACAGCGAAGAGGTGGGGCCAGGAGCTGAGTCTCGACCCCTGCAACCACAATTAGGTGAGTACAAAAAACACACACACACACACACACACACACACACACACACACACACACACACACACACACACACACTACATACAACAGGCCTAGTGTCTAATCGACATGTGCCTAGGACAAAATGGTAACTAACTAACTAACATACACACACACACACACACACATTCACACACACATTCACACACACACATTCACACACACATTCACACACACACATTCACACACACACACACACACACACACACACATACACACACATACACACACACACACACATACACACACACACACATACACACACACATACACACACACACACACACACACACACACACACACACAACACACAGAAACAAGGGGACACAACTGGAAGCTGAAGACTCAGATGAGTCAGCAGGATGTTAGGAAGCAATTCTTCAGCCATAGAGTAGTTAGGAAGTGGAATAGTTTAGCGAACGATATAGTGGAGGCGGGAACCATACATAGTTTTAAGACAAGGTATGATAGAGCTCACGGAGCAGGGAGAGCAGAGACCCAGTAGCGGACAGTGCAGAGGCGGGGCCAGGAGCTGAGTCTCGACCCCTGCAACCACAATTAGGTGAGTACAATTAGGTGAGTACACACACACACACACACAGAACGCAGGAAGAAAGGGAGGCCCGGAAGGAGCAGATAAGAAGGCGAAGAGAGGAGAGAGAGGAGACAGCAAGATACGGAGGACACCAAGCCCAAACAGGACAAACACACACACTGGAAGTACCCACGGTGGGCCTCAAATCACAAAATCCCCACGACAACCATACACTTTAACACCACACACACTCATCAGTCCCACTGTCCCTACCCCAGCAACCCAAAACCCACCATCACAGCTACCCCCCACCCCCACCACAAACTCCACCCCACCAACCCATACCCCAAGCATACAATCCCCCACCCATGCTGCAACCCCTATGGGCACCCCACTCACACCCCCTAACCCACCAAGATCTCCCCAGGGACACAGTATTGGAAACAAGGTTGAAGGTTTGGTACACAAACGCGGATGGAATTATGAATAAGTATGAAGAGTTGAATGAAAGAATAGGTGAAGTGTCCCCAGACATCATAGCTGTCACAGAAACTAAACTAAACGAGACAGTATCAGATGCAATCTTCCCACAGGGATATCAGATCCTGAGGAAAGATAGAAGGAGCAGGGGGAGAGGAGGGGTTGCACTGCTTGTAAGGAACCGTTGGAGATTCTAGGAAATGGAAGGAATGGAGGTGTGTAGAGAAAGGGACTTCATAGTAGGTACCATCCAGTCTGGGGAACACAAGATAATCATTGCAGTGATGTATAACCCACCACAGAACTGCAGGAGGCCAGGTGAGGAATATGATGAGAACAACAGAGCGATGGTGGACACTCTGGCGGAGGTGGCAAGAAAAGCACACATGAGCAGAGCGAAGCTACTGGTCATGAGCGATTTCAACCACAGGGAGATCGACTGGGAGAACCAAGAACCACGTGGGGGTCCAGAAACTTGGAGAGCCAAGATGATGGACGCGGTACTGGAAAACCTGATGCTCCAACATGTCAGGGACACGACCAGAGTGAGAGGAGAAGATGAACCAGCAAGACTGGACCTTGTATTCACCCTGAACAGCTCAGATATTGAAGACATAACACACGAAAGCCCCCTGGGAGCCAGTGACCATATGGTGCTGAGCTTTGAGTACATTGTAGAGCTACAGGTGGAGAGGGAAAATGGTACCGAAAGAGACAAACCAGATTTTAAAAGAGGAAACTACACAGGCATGAGGAATTTCCTGCAGGAGGTTCAGTGGGAAAGGGAAATGGACGGACACAGTGCTTTTGGAGGATTCCGAAGATAAGTTGCAGAGGTTGGTGGATGAGTTTGGTAGGGTATGTAAAGAAGGAAATTGAAAGTGAATATAGGAAAGAGTAAGGTGATGAGGATAACAAAAAAATTAGATAACAGAAGATTGAATTTCAGATTGGAGGGAGAGAGTATGGACGAGGTGAATATGTTTAGATATTTGAGAGTGGATGTGTCAGCAGATGGGTCTATGAAGGATGAGGTGAATCATAGAATTAACAAGGCGAGGGCTGAGGAGGGGTTGTTGAGGTGGTTCGGACATGTAGAGAGAATGGAACGAAACAGAATGACTTCGAGAGTGTATAAATCTGTAGTGGAGGGAAGGCGGGGTAGGGGCGGCCTAGCAAAGGTTGGAGGGAGGGGGTAAAAGAGGTTTTGTGTGTGAGGGGCTTGGATTTCCAGCAAGCATGCGTGAGCATATTTGATAGGAGTGAATGGAGACAAATGGTTATTAATACTTGACGTGCTGTTGGAGTGTGAGCAAAGTAACATTTATGAAGGGATTCAGGGAAACCGGCAGGCCGGACTTGAGTCCTGGAGATGGGAAGTACAGTGTCTGCACTCTGAAGGAGGGGTGTAAATGTTGCAGTTTTATAACTGTAGTGTAAAGCACCCCTCTGGCAAGACAGTGATGGAGTGAATGATGATGAAAGTGTTTCTTTTTTGGGCCACCCTACCTTGGTGGGAGATGGCCAATGTGTCCCAGTTTTCGTACTGCTCCAAACTCGAACAATTATGTAAGTGTATTTTTGTAAGTGCTTTTGTAAGTGTATTTTTGGGGGGTCTAAAAGAACTAATCTAATTATTAACACATCGGCCGATTCCCACCAAGGTAGGGTGACCAGAAAAAGAAAAACTTTCATCATCATTCACTCCATCACTTTCTTGCCAGAGGCATGCTTACACTACAGTTATAAAACTGCAACATTTAACATCCCTCCTTCAGAGTGCAGGCACTGTACTTCCCATCTCCAGGACTCAAGTCTAGTCTGCTGGTTTCCCTGATTCCCTTCATAAATGTTACTTTGCTTCCACTCCAACAGCACGTCAAATATTAAAAACCATTTGTCTCTATTCACTCCTATCAAATACGCTCATGCATGCTTGCTGGAAGTCCAAGCCCCTCGCACACAAAACCTCCTTTAACCCCTCCCTCCAACCTTTCCTAGGCCGACCCCTACCCAACCTTCCATCCACTACAGATTTATACACTCTTGAAGTCATTCTGTCTCGTTCCATTCTCTCTAAATGTCCGAACCACCTCAACAACCCCTCCTCAGCTCTCTGGATATTAGTTTTGGTAATCCCGCACCTCCTCCTAATTTCCAAACTCCGAATTATCTGCATTATATTCACACCACACATTGACCTCAGACATGACATCTCCACTGCTTCCAGCCTTCTCTTCATTGCAACATTCATCACCCATGCTTCACACCCATATAAGAGTGTTGGTATAACTATACTCTCATACATTCCCCTCTTTACTTCCATGGACAAAGTTCTTTGTCTCCACAGACTCCGAAGTGCTCCACTCACCCTTTTCCCCTCATCAATTCTATGATTCACCTCATCCTTCATAGACCCATCTGCTGACATGTGCACTCCCAAATATCTGAATACATTCACCTCCTCCATACTCTCTCCCTCCAATCTGATATCCAATCTTTCGTCACCAAATCTTTTTTGTTATCCTCATCACCTTACTCTTTCCTATATTCACTTTCAATTTTCTTCTTTTACACACCCTACCAAATTCATCCACCAACCTCTGCAACTTCTCTTCAGAATCTCCCAAAAGCACAGTGTCATCAGCAAAAAGCAACTGTAACAACTCCTACTTTGTATTTGATTCTTTATCTTTTAACCCCACACCTCTTGCCAAGACCCTCGCATTCACTTCTCTTACAACCCTATCTATAAATATATTGAACAACCACGGTGACATCACACATCCTTGTCTAAGGCCCACTTTTACTGGGAAATAGTTCCCCTCCCTCCTACACACTATCCTCATAAAAACTCTTCACTACTTTCAGTAACCTACCTCCTATTCCATACACCTGCAACATCTGCCACATTGCCCTCCCTATCCACCCTATCATACACCTTTTCTAAATCCATAAATGCCACAAAAACCTCTTTACCTTTATCCAAATACTGTTCACCTATATGTTTCACTGTAAACACTTGGTCTACAAACCCCTACCTTTCCTAAAGCCCCCTTGTTCATCTGCTATCCTGCTTTCTATCCTACTCTTAATTCTTTCAATAATAACTCTACCATACACTTTACCAGGTACACTCAACAGACTTATTTCCCTATAATTTTTGCACTCTCTTTTAAGATAAGATGCCTTTATACAAAGGAACAATACATGCTCTCTGCCAATCCCTAGGTACCTTACCCTCTTCCATACATTTATTAATAAATAATAAGTCTGTCATTAAGAGCACAAAAATAGTGTTAGGCTTGCCGACACTAATAATGCTCTTTTCTGTCATGTCAGAGATCACATTCATCCTATTGATTGGTCTTCTGCTAAACCTGTCTACCCTACGTCCAACTTTCACAGTCGCCGTC
The DNA here is from genome assembly GCA_009830355.1 of Cherax destructor. NCBI lineage: Eukaryota > Metazoa > Arthropoda > Malacostraca > Decapoda > Parastacidae > Cherax > Cherax destructor. The sequence continues at coordinate 8,073 of WNWK01013230.1, forward strand.
TGGTTGAATCCTTCCTTATACACAACTTACACACACACACAAAGGAAGTAACAGAAAATGGGATTACAGAGATGGGGACTATAATGGAACGAGAAACTTTCTAAACAGAAGTGTGCTGGGAATGAGAATTGGAGGGCAAAACTGTACAAGAAGGGATGGAGGTAATGGTCAAAGTGCCTAGAGGAAAAGGGGAAATTTGTATTTTGCCTAAAGAAACAAAAACCAGAAAAAACATTGAAAGTCCATGGTTCAATCAGGAATACAGAGATGCCAAAACGAGAAGCAAGAGAGCTTAGAAAAAAAATATAGAGCAAATATGCAAGAATAAGAAGGAAAATTGGAAGATAATTTGAAAATGATATAGCATCTATGACCAAAAGCTACTAAATGCCTCAAATGATGTAATTGAAGTTTTAGCAGTAAAGATCAAGAACCAAAATCTGGTCATTATGGTTGTTTACAAGCCTCCGGATGCAATGTCCCAACAATTCCAGGAACAGCTTTTGAAAATTAACCACTGTCTGGAAGATCTTCCAGCTCCTGCCCCCAACATCTTGCTCCGGGGGATTTCAACTTAAGGCACCTAAAATGGAGGAATATAGCAAATAATGTTGTTGCAGAGATAACACCAGGAGGCAGCTCAGATGAAAACTCGCACACAAACGAGCTTTTAAATTTCTGCACCAAATTTACCTTAAACCAATAAATAATAGAACCTACAAGATTGGAGAATATGCTGGACCTCATCTTCACTAACAGTGATGATCTGATACGAAATGTCACCACATCAAAAACAATATGCTCAGATCACAACATAATAGAGGTTCAGATGTGTATGTGTGGGGCCCCAGATCGACAAAATGTGATTAGTCATGAGGGAGCCTTCATCAAATTCAACTTCAATAACAAAAACATAAAGTGGGACCAAGTAAACCAAGTTTTAAATTATATAAACTGGGAAGATAGCCTAAGCAACACAGATCCCAACCTATGTCTAGAACAGATTAACTCTGTGGCACTCAAGGTATGCTCAAGGCATATTCCTTTAAGAAAAAGGAGGAGAAGATGTAAACTAGAACGAGAAAGGTGCTCCCTATACAGGCGAAGGCAAAAAATAACAGAGCGGCTAAAAGAGGCTAATATATCTGCAATATGTAGGGAGACACTGGTCAGTGAAATAGCAAACATCAAACTAAAGCTTAAGGAATCTTACAGGAGTCACGAAATGCGGGAGGAACTAAAAGCCATAAATGAAATCAAAAGAAACCCAAAGTATTTCTTTTCTTATGCCAAATCAAAGTCGAGAACATCTAGTATTGCGCCCCTACTTAAATGAGATGGGTCCTACACAGATGAGAGCAAGGAAATGAGTGAGCTACTCAAGTCCCAATATAACTTGGTTTTTAGCGAGCCTTTAACCAGACTGAGAGTCGAAGACCTAAATTAATTTTTTATGAGAGAGCCACAGAATTTGGTAGACACAAACCTATCTGACATTATCGTGATGCCAAATGACTTTGAAAAGGCGATAAATGACATGCCCTTTCACTCTGCCCCAGGCCCAGACTCATGGAACTCCGTGTTCATCAAGAATTGCAAGAAGCCCCTATCACATGCTCTTAACATCGTATGGAGAGGGAGCATGGACACGGGGGTCGTCCCACAGCTGCTAAAAACAACAGACATAGCCCCACTCCACAAAGGGGGCAATAGCAAAGAACTACAGACTGATAGCGCTAACGTCCCATATCATAAAAATCTTTGAAAGGGTTCTAAGAAGCAAGATCGCCACCCATCTAGATACCCATTGGTTACACAACCCAGGACAGATCTAGATACCCATTGGTTACACAACCCAGGACAGATCTAGATACCCATTGGTTACACAACCCAGGGCAGCATGGGTTTAGAGCAGGTCACTTCTGTCTGTTCCAGCTACTGGACCACTATAACAAGGTCCTGGATGCTCTAGAAGACAAACAAAATGCAGATGTAATATACACAGACTTTGGAAAAGATTTTGACAAGTGTGACCATGGTGTAATAGCACACAAAATGCGTAATAAAGGAATAACAGGAAACGTTGGTAGATGGATCTATAATTTCCTAACAAATAGAACACAAAGAGTAGTAGTAAACAGAGTAAAGTCTGAGGCAGCTACGGTGAAAAGCTCTGTTCCACAAGGCACAGTACTCGCTCCCATCTTGTTCCTCATCCTCATATCTGACATAGACAGATATTAGCCACAGCGCCATGTCTTCTTTTGCAGATGACACCCGAATTTGCATGACAGTGTCCTCCATTGAAGACACCGCAAGACTCCAGGCAGACATCAACCAAATCTTTAAATGGGCTGCAGAAAACAATATGAAATTCATGAGAAATTTCAATTCGGCTTGCGTGTGGCCAACAGTAACAGCCTGGGTTGATATGGCCCTGATCCACACCATGAGGCCTGGTCAGCAGACCGGGCTACGGGGGCGTTGACCCCCCGGAACCCTCTCCAGGTATACTCCAGGTAGTGTTACTTGGCTCACAACTGAAGTTACCCAGGTTTGATTCCCCTGCAGACGAGATGTATAGCCAAGTCTCTAAGCCTGTTGCCATCATGCACCCAGCAATAAAATGGGTACTTGGGTGTTAGTACATTGTTATGTAGGTTGCATCTGAGGGTGGTAGTAGTAGTAGTAGGATGAGATCTGAAATAAACTCATATTCAAATATACTGTGTTAAAAACAAGGATGGAGTACATAAAGACTATCAGAGGACAAGAAAGATGGGGAATGTGGGGAAGGAGAAAAATGAGGAGGGAAAGAAGATAACTAACCTGTGTATTGATGAGTGTGAATGGTAAAACCAGGTTGTCTCTCTTTTTCTTTTGGGATGTTATTTGCAGAGTATCAAATTGCATTCACAAAGTTCCAGTTAAATATCTATGCATTTGACTCTCAATTTGATTATTGAAAAGTAAATCAACATACACATTTAATAAAAATTTAAACATAATGAGTATTTAAAATGTTTCAGATTAAAATATCTTTTGTCAAAGATATATTTCATTACTCCTCCTATTAGTCATAACAGTACAGTATTATATCACAATCAGGCTTTCCAAGAAAATTAAAATGTAAAATACACTTGACGCCTCCATACTAAAAACGGAGCATTATATTATTTGATATTGATAACTTATACTTCTTATTTATGTTACAACACATTAAATACAGTACATATTTGCTAGAAATCTTGGATTCTTTTTAGTTACACATCTTCACACTAGGGCTCACCTGCCTTGCTCTACCACTGTAGTGAGCATAACTATTTCAATGTTGATTGCTGTTCCCAAACCATCTGCCAGAAGTCAGTGCATGCCCTGCTAGTGGACCCTGACACGCAATATAACGTTGATAATGCCTGACCCTTGAATCTCCATGTTGACATAAGAGGCATTGATATAATCACCTGACACAGCATTGGAGGATGACTCGTAGTGTCATCTGAAGTCAAAAACAAGAAATGTAAGCAGGAATATAAATCAGAATTTCAGTATTTTATACATTTTTTATTTTCATACTGTAAGATTTTTCTAACAGTCCCTTAAAGAATGTGTCTTGGATGCTTCTGAGGGGGCTCTTGATCCAAGAAAGTGTATCTATCCTCCCCTTCTTTGGATCAAACTTGATTGCCTCCCATTCCTCATGTGCTGTTTGGACTTGTGTTCAGCACTTCCCCTGATTGTAATATTGCAAAATAAAGAAAGTTTCCAAGAAGCAAGTGCAGCACCAAACATTTTTGAAAATGGGCGACATTATCTCAATAAGCAGAATAATTATTATTTCAATATATAACTCTTAAACTGCCAAGGGCATCCCAAATTAATGTTACCCAGTACCAGAGATTTAAACAAAAAAATTCTTACCAAAATTTTCTTACTACAGTGGTACCCCGGTTTACGATGGTCCCCAAACTCACCCTTTTATGTAAGTTTATTTTTAAATGCTTTTGTAAAGTGTAATTTTGGGGTCTAAAAGGACTAGTCTATTTTACAACTTTTCTAAGGAGCAAATTCGTTTGGTAATGGCACTTGAACAGCATTCTGGAATGAAAAAATATCGTAAACCGGGGTACCACTGTAGTTTAGAAGTGTAATAAGACAAGAATTAGTGAAATCTGATTAATACTTACACAGTTTAGTGACATTTCTAGATTGTTTCATGTGGCAACACAAGTGCTTGCCATATAGAGAAAGCTGCTGTTTTTAATTTTTTTTACATTTTTTTCAATTTTTTTTAATTATTTTTTTTATGTTTAATAACTATATCTACATTTTCATATCATATTTCACTTAAATTTATTGTTCAATCACACTAAACAATGCCCTGCTCACTTTACTGGTTCCCCTACAATGCCCTGTACACAACACAATTTTTTTTATACAGCACACATCTATGGTACAGACCTGTTTTCTTTGATGCAGTTCAAATCAGGCCACCTGGGACCATTTTGGAGATGCTAGAGACTTAGATGGATTGCCCACTTATAAAATAGTGAACAATCAAATGAGATAGATAATTGGCATTATAAAAACTAAATAAAATTGTTTTAGCTTAAAGTTGATATTTATGCCTGGCATTTGTTGGTACTGTACTAGAATAAAAGTGTAGATATCATGCACCTTGAGTAATTCAAGAGCTAATTGATGCAAACCATGTCACAGAAGTGATGGTTGTAAAATCATCCTATTTGTAATACGTCTGTGGTTGAGTAGTTACAGCATTGGGCCAGCTACACCCATGGAACACAAAGTCCTTTATCCATTCTTCTGATTATTCATTGATGGCTATTCATAATAGTTTATCTTGGGTTTATGGACTATGGCTGAGTGGTTGGAGAATAGATGAGCGCATTTGACAAAAGCTTCATTACGACTTATCTTGCTGCCAACTCAATAAAACCATGTCACAGAAGTGCTGAATGTAAAATTATCCTATGGGTAAGCTCTGTGGTTGAGTGATTACAACATTGAGCATGTTGTATGCATGCACCATGGTTTGCAGTCCATCTATTCTTGTTTTTTCAGTCATTCATTATGGCTTTTCTTGGGCTTATGGACTATATGGATTTGAGGTTATGTAGTATGAATGCTTCTGAAACAGTGGGGTGAGACAGTAGGGTCACCACTGATGCTGCTGGTACAACCTGTCATAGAAGTGCTGATTGTAAAATCATCTTGCTGCTCAATGCTTTGTTTGAATTTGCTATATACATGGGCAAGACTGAGTCACTATCCATTCTTCTGTTTATTCATATACAGTACTTATTTTTTAATACTGGCTGTTTCCATCTGGGTAGGGGTGACCCAAAAAAAAAAGAAGAAACACATTCACCATCACTCATTCAATCACTGTTATAAATTAGACTTTCTACAAGATTGATGGACTGAACACATTGACCCAGGCCTATGACTATTTAGTCTCAAACTCCTCCTCTCCTTACACCTTTCTACTGTATTGACTGATGAAGCCACTGTGTGGCTAAACGTTTCCTCAATAAAGATACCCAAGTGTTGCATATGTGTCTAATTTATAACTTGTCGGTTCTCTGAACCATTCATCTACATTCAATCACTGTCTTGACAGAATCTTGCTGATATCACAGTTTAGATAGCCCTCCAAACTGCAACATCCCCACCCCTTCAGAGTGCAGAAAATATACTTCTGACCTCCAGGACTCAAGTTGGCTAATCAATTTCTCCTTAATCCCTTATAAATGTTACTTTCCTCATACCAACAGCACATTAAGTCATAAACCACTTGCCTCACTCATTCCTATCTTATGCATTCATACGGCTCACTGGATATCCAAGCCCCTAGCACTCGAAACCTTCTTATCCCCTCCCTTTCCTGGGATGATCTTTGTCTCTCTTCCTCCAGCTCAAACTTATATCCCTCCTAGCCATCCTATTTTACCCATTCTCTTAAATGTCCAAACCACCTAAACAGCCCCTCCTCTGCCCACTGCATAATATCTCACACAACCTCCTCCCTTACTGAAATGTTTAAAACCTATGCCTACACCCATATATGAGTGTTGGTACCACTATTCTGGTACATTATTATATTTGGCTTCATGGGTAAAATTGCCTCCACAGATGCTTTAATGCACCTTCCCTTCCCAGTCAGTTCAGTGGTTCACCTCTATTTTTCATATACCTATCTGCTGACAAGTTCACTCCTAATATCTGAACACATTTACTCATACTCCTCATACATATGAGCCACAGTGAGTGAAAGGTCAGTGCCACCATGGACAAAAATCAGTTAGCACACAAATCAATTCCTTAATGTTGTCTGTTTGTGGGAATGTGTAGATATTGTCTTCTGCATCTGTGTTAGGTCCTATAATGAAGTATAGTTACTGAAGTCACAGTTCTGACTTCATCCCCCATGTCTATGTTTTTTCTCCATTGCTTGAATATGGCTCATTCTTTCTGCCATGCAATGCCTCCCTGCCTGCCCCTTCTCCATCTGTGTGTGTGTGTGATCACATGTGTGCTGTGTGTATCTGCAAGTGTGCGTGTGCATTACAGTGGACCCCGGTTTACATAATTAATTCGTTCCAGAATGCTGTTCAGGTGCCGTTACCAAACGAATTTGTTCCCATAAGGAATAATGTAAATTAGATTAGTCCTTTTAGACCCCCCAAAAATACACTTACAAAAAGCACTTACAAAAATACACTTACATAATGTCTCGAGTTTGGAGCAGTACGTAAACCGGGGGTCCACTGTACATAGTATAGTAAATATAGTACATAGCTGGGTGCTTCATTCTTATATACCTTTACAATTCCAGCAGTGTCCTACTTCAATGCTGGTTTCCTTAGCAAATACTTTTAAGCTGGAGTAATTCATATCAGATTGGAGGATTACAATTTCTTGAAACTAAGAGCTGCTCTGGGTGTACATTGATAATATCTACCCGGAAACTTGGTCATGGTCCCGGGCAATTGGGCACTTTAGTTTCAAGCCACTTGATTATCATATGACTGGATACAGATAACATAACTTATTTTAGTATTTTTTTCTTCCTTTGAATCTACATTTTTCTTCAACCTTATCTTATACTTCTAGTATATTATTTTAGATAAACTTACTCAAAACATTTGATTCCAACATTAGCCAAACCAATATACAGTAATACAGTACGCACTTTAATACAATTTAAGATAACTTGTTATATGTGTAGAAGCATACAATTTAGTATGTCTAATGTTCATACTGTATATTAATTATAATAATATATTATGGACCCCTGGTTTTCGTGCTGTTTCCAGGTTGTTCAAGTGCCATACCAAACGAACATTCTCATAAGGAATAATGTACCAGACTAGTCCTTAGACCCCCAAAACACTACAGCACTTCAGAAAATAGCACCCACATACTGTCTGAAACACGAACACGTGGAACCACCGTACATGGACCCAAGGATTTCGGTACTTCCTCTCGGCTCCAAACTCGAACAATTATGTAAGTGTATTTTTGTAAGTGCTTGTAAGTGTATTTTTGGGGTCTGAAATACTAATCTAATTTACATTATTCCTTATGGGAACAAATTCGTTAGGTAACGGCACTTGAACAGCATTCTGGAAACGAATTAATCATGGAAACCAGGGGCCCACTGTATTTAGCAATGAAATTAATGAACAATATTACAACTTACATGGTGAAATGTCACTTATCTGTTTTTTTTTTCTCATTTTCTGGTCTGCGAGCTTCTGCAACTGTAAGACCAGGCTTATGGTGCACATCTGTTCAAACTGTGCTACCAAAGATCCTGCCTCTAGACCTTCAGATAAAAGCAGCATGGATTCATGGAGAGGAGCTGTCTGAGAGCCAGGCACCCCCCACACTAACACTGGTGGGCAAGGCCTCAGGAACATACTGGAAAGCTGGTTCTTCTAGTTCCTCTGCTAGGTACACTGTGGATAATATCATATAGTGAGCAACAACATACATGCATTGCAAAAATATACTAATTAAACTGATAATGTTATGATTATTTAAAAGTTATGATTATACATACATTAATAACCCATACATTTGATGTTATTTATAACAGATAAGAAATGAATATGTTTTGTAATGATATTTTAATATAACAACAATGTTTTGGCTAAACTGGTTTTATTATTTCCCATCTTGTTAACCACAAATTCAGTATTAGATATTCAAAATAATAAAATTTTTATTTGAAAATACCCAGTATTAAAATAAATAATAAATTATATACGAATAATAATATATATGTATTATCATATAATTTATAAAATATAATTAATTGCGCTAATCTCCCATCAATAAGAGGCTAGTAGTATACTATTAACAAACACGCAGTAATGTGAAGTTGCAGAATCATCCATTTTCTGGACTTTGCGCCTTCAACCCTTCTTGCTATACACTTGAGATCATGAACCCTATTATGCCCATTTAAAACTATGCATGGACCCTGCCTCTACCACTTCTTCAATGACCATTCTGATAATGAGGAAATACTTCCCTGACTTCCCTCTAGCTCATCCGAGTCCTTGACTTTCAGTTGTGTCCCTAAGTACCTGCTGCTTGCCTATCAAATGCACTGATGACCCTAGGTTTAGTGCCTCGCTTTTGATTATAATAATAATCGCCTATCAAACAGCCTGTCTCCAGGTCTATGCAGTGAACTTCTTTTCAATATTTTGTATGTTGTCACCATATCTCTGTTTTTCTGTCCTCCCAATGTCATTAGTTTCAATTCATTAGCTTACTTATAGTTAATTTCTTAGCTGGAAACAAGCCTTGTTGCATATTTGTGCATTTTCTCATGCTTTTTCAGGAGTGGGCTCCATACTAGTGCTGCATACTAAAAGATGGGACTGATGGGCCCAGAATGATTCCTGAAGGCTACTCATAGATTTGCCAGACGAGTATTGGCTGCAAAGGTTATTCAGCTAATGTAAGCCTCTAGTGATATACCAGGAACTATGGTCACCCCTAGGTCTTTCTTTGAATTAAGTCTAAGCTGCTGGGTCCCCAAAGTCTATACACTCCTTTCCTGACACCTGCTTATTCTCCAATCTTCATTACCTTCCATTTACTGTTGTTGAAGTCTGTAATCAACCACTTTCTGATCAGTCTTGCCATCTGGAGCCTTGCCATTTTTCTTCTTTACACATCAATTTTGCTGACTAAGAGTTATCCTACCTTAGCTTATTTCAAAGCCCATCCCTATCTAGGGCATATCATCACCCTCTGGGATGCAACCCACAGCAGTCAAACACCCAGGTACCTTTCAATACTGTCATTACTATCTATAGTCTACGACTTATATTTATACTAGTGTAACAATCAGTATGATGGTTGGTAGATGTGTACCCTGTGACCCCCACCATATTCATATTTCCGCTTTGTCTCAGCAGACGTGCGCACGCACGTGCACACACACACACAAAGAGACCTGGACAGGATACAAGCCTGGTCCAGTAACTGGCTCCTTGAATTTAACCCCGCCAAATGTAAAGTCATGAAGATCGGGGAAGGCAAAGAAGACCGCACACAGAGTATAGTCTAGGTGGCCAAAGACTGCAAACCTCACTCAAGGAAAAAGATCTTGGGGTGAGTATAATACCGAGCACATCTCCTGAGGCACACATTAATCAGATAACTGCTGCAGCATATGGGCGCCGGGCAAACCTAAGAATAGCATTCCAATACCTCACTAAGGAATCACCAAGACTCTGTACACCATATACGTCAGACCCATACTGGAGTATGCAGCACCAGTTTGGAACCCACACCTGGCCTAAGCACGCCAAGAAACTAGAGAAAGTGCAAAGGTTTAAACAAGACTAGTCCCAGAGCTAAGTGGGATTGTCCTACGAAGAAAGGTTAAGGGAAATCGGCCTGACGACACTAGAGGACAGGAGGGTTAGGGAGACATGCGAGGAATAGATAAGGTGGACAGAGACAAGATGTTCCAGAGAGGGGACACAGAAACAAGGGGTCACAATTGGAAGTTGAAGACTTCATGAGTCAAAGAGATGTTAGGGAGTATTTCTTCAGAGTTGTCAGGAAGTGGAAGTTAGTTTGATATCTTATTATGCACCCCATACCCATCCTGTGGGCGGTAGTCAAAAGATTACAGAGGGGGAGTATAATGGGTCCAGGGACTGGACCTCAAAAGTTTGATAGCTGAGCAAGTTACAAAGGTAATGAACTCAGATGGCTCAATCATGACAAGTTACAAAGGTATTTGCAGATTACAGAGGTATATATAGGGTCCAGAGACTGGGCCCCAAAGTTTTGATAGTTGAGGAAGTGGAATAGCCTAGAAAGTGACGTAGGAGGCAGGAACCATACATAGTTTTAAGACGAGGTTTGATAAAGCTCATGGAGCAGGGAGAGAGAGTGACCTAGTAGCAATCAGTGAAGAGGTGGGGCCAGAAGCTATGGCTTGACCCCTGCAACCAATAAATAGGTGAGTACACACATATAATTCATTACAATGCTACTAGAGCACAGTCATCTTATTCAAATTTTTTCCACTCCCAATCATACCAATAACATATGTACCTACTTAGCAGTTGGTAAGTAAGACACATGTGCAACAGTTAGGCATCTTTATTCTGGAAACATTTCCGCCTACACAATAGCTTGTCGAGCAGAAAGTTGGCAGAAGCAGTAGAGATGAAGACGATGTGGTCAATCCATCACCCTTGAAAACGTAGCTTGAGGTGGTCGTCTCAGCCTGGAGAAGAGTTCTGTCTCCATAGTCTGAAACACAGAAGCGACAGTATGGAGACATACCAATCAGAAGGAGAGGTGTAGTCCACTAGTAGAAGAAAGAATGTATTCACGGAGAGGTCACGTCCTCTCAAATCCAACCAAGGTGTTGCTTCAACTTCACATTGTTTCAGACTATGGCACAAAAAAACTTCTCCAGGCAGAGGGACTGACCACCTCAAAACTGTCTTCAAGAGTGATGGACTGATACACCGTCTTCACATCTCTACTGCTTCTGCCAACTTTTCTGTACTCGACAGAAGAGGCCTACTGTGTAGGCCAGTGATTCTCAACTGTGGGGTAAATTTACCCCTTAGGGGTAAAAATTACATGGCAAGGGGTAAATATTTGATGCTTGATAATTGAATAATAATTCAATTAAATTTTTCTGACCTTTTGTTCTGTCCCTTATGGTGATAAATTTTTTTGTATGGAAGTAAGGGGGTAAATGGATAAATACATCAAGCCGAGGGGGTTAATGATGGAGGAAAAGTTGAGAATCTCTGTATGAAACGTTTCATAATAAAGATGCCTAACTGTTGCACATGTGTCTTACTAACCTGTCGGTATTGTATACCATTTTAATATTCATACCTACTTACTGCTAGGTGTATGAAAACATGCCCAATGTGTCCACCTGTATACCTGGAGAGAGTTCCAGGGGTCAACGCCCCTGCAGCCCGGTCTGTGACCAGGCCTCATGTGCTGGGAATCAAACCATGGGCCCCAGGTATGTGAACTGAGTGCACTAATAATCCAGTCACGAATCTCATCAGTATTACAGCACATCATCAGCTAACCAGAATTCATCTGAATCAATTTCATCTCTGCATCAGAGGTTACTAACTGTGACCCAAAGTTCCCCACAGCCCCCAAGAAGCTTTCATAATACATCTATTCTGAAATCTCAATATGACTGTTTCAGCAAGCCACTACTCAGTCTAAAGATAGACAATCCAAATATTTTTTTCATGAATGAGCCTCAAAACCCTGTCAATATATGCAAAATTTCTGACATAACCCTAACTCCACTAGTTTTTTTGAGAAAGTCATTGACAATATGCCTATGCACTAAGCCCCAGCCCCAGACTCATGGAACTCTGTGTTCATTAAGAACTGCAAAAAACCCCCTCTCACGGGCCCTAAGTATGCTAGGGAGACGGAGCATAGAGACAGGCGAGATTCCAAAGTCACTAAAAACAACGGATATAGCCCCACTCCATAAAGGTGGCAGCAAAGCAATAGCTAAGAACTACAGACCAATACCCTTTAACGTCCCACATCATCAACATCTTTGAAAGAGTTCTAAGAAGCAGGATTGCAAACCATTTGGGACTCCCAACAATTGAACAAGCCAGGGCAACATGGGCTCAGAGCAGGTTGCTCCTGCCCTCCAACTACTGGACCACTATGATATGGTCTTGGATGCACTGGAAAACAAACAGACTGCAGATGTGTATACACAGATTTTGCAAAAGCCTTTGACAAGTGAGATCATGGTTAATAGCACACAAAAAGCATGTTAAAGGGATAACTGGCAAAGTAGGCAGATGGATCTTCAACTTTCTAACAAATCGAACACAAAGAGTAGTGGTAAAAAAGAGTTAAATTGGAAGCTGCCATAGTGAAGAGCTCTGTTCCACAAGGTACAGTATTTTACCCCTATCCTGTTCATCATCCTCATATCAGACACAGAAAGACATGTAAACCATAGCACCGTATCATCCCTTGCAGACGATACTAGGATCTGCACGAGTGGCATTTTATTGAGGACACGGCAAATTGCCCGAAGATATAAACCAAGTTTTCCAATGGGCAACGGAGAACAATATGATGTTTGAAGACAAATTCCAACTATACTCCATTACGGAAAACTGGAGGAAATAATAGCTAGAACCGAGTATACTAAAAATTAATCACACAATAGAGCAAAAAGTAATGTGGGGAAAGGGCCTGGGAGTGGTAATGTTGAGGATCTCACCTTCAAGGATCACAACAGTGCCACTATCACATCTGCAAAGGGAAAATGATAGGATGGATAATGAGAACATTCAAGACAAGAGATGCCAAAAATTAAGGGTCCCTTTAATCACTTGTTCTTCTAGGCTGGAATACTGCTGTACATTAACATCTCCAATTGGGGGGTGAAATTGCAGATCTAGAGAAAGAAAGAGAACCTTGACTGCATATTTAAATTCCATCAAATACCTTAACTACTGGGAACGCTTGGAAGCACTTTTACTTGTACTCATTGGAGCCAGGCGAGAGAGATGCATCATAATCTACACCTGGAAGATCCTGAAGGACTGGTCCTCAATCTGCACACAGAAATCAATTTCCCCACAAAAGCAAAAGACTTAGCAGTCGATGCAACATACCCCAGTGAAAAGTAGGGCCGCCATTAGTACACTAAGAGGAAACACAATAAGTGTCCGGGACTCAATACTTTTTCAACAGCCTCCCACCAGCCATAAGGAAATTACCAATAGACCCCTGGTTGTCTTCAAGAGGAGCTGGACAGATATCTAAAGTCAGTGCCGGATCAGCCGGGGTGTGGGGTTTGTACGTTGACTGATGTGCGGTCAGCAGTAACAGCCTCGTTGATCAGGCCCTTATCCACCAGGAGGCCTGGTCATGGACCGGCCGGGGGAGCTGATCCTAGGAATATGTACCTCCAGGTAGACCCTCAAAGCCATATAATCAATGAACCAAGGTGTACTAGGAAAGCTTCTGGGGCTGGGGGGGGGAAAGGGGTAGTTGGGTCACCACTGGACCTCTGATGCGAACTTGTCACAGAAATGTTGTCTGTGAAACCTTCCTATTCGTAAGTGTTGTAGCTCAGTGGTAGCGCTGAACCTGCTACTTCCCGAACCACCATTGAGTCCCTGTCCATTTTCTACAAAGTGATAATTTATTGCAAATATTAAACTAAAGTCTAGTAATTTTATCCACAGGAAAAATTGTGGATAAAACATTGATACAAAATTGAAGATTTTTTCTTAACAGTATAAAATATTGCTCCAGTAAGTGACATGATCACTGTTTTCGCCTTTGTTTTTTAGATTTTATTGGTGGCTTAACCTCAAATCATATATCAATAATGGACTCTCTTCGTTGTTTATTCCACTTTATCCTACATAATTTCCTGATTAATACATCAAATAGTGTTCAGTATCACTACTAAGTGTTGTAAGCTGATGCCCAAATTCCTTCCTACACTACTTACAGTACCCTAAAGATATCACACTTGCTTGAACACTGTACCAATAACAACCATGATCAACACTATATAAGTTATCTGACTCATGTGCTTGTAGGGAGAACAAATCAGCAGTATTGGCCCAAAAAATCAAACATCTTAAAAAAGCCAAATATGCAGGAGCGAATCCATTACTTTTATATGGTCGGGAGGAGGAGGGAAGTTTGAAACTGCGTCTTTATATTTTTATTTAGAGGGGACTAATGGGGAAAATAGAGGCTTTCAAACACTACTGGAGCCGCCACTGCAAATATGCACTATTTTTAATAAAATTTATCACTAAATATATAAACCCAAAAGTGTAGTAGTATTAATTAGCTGAACAAACGAACCTATAGGGAGATCATAAAACAGAAGATATAAGTACTATTATTTCGAAATAAAACAGTACCCTTTCTTAATTATAACAATAACCCAACTTAAAATATGCTTACAAAATAAAACCCACTTTTCAGCAGCTGTGAAGAACTCTTGTTCCAAGGAATTGGACCTGTCACCTATCCTCCCTCCCTGGATGATACCTGATTGTCTCCCAATCCCCTATGTGCTGCATGACCCTTAAGGATTTAGCGTCCCTCCCCTAAACGTAATAATGCTAATACTGACACCAATTCCAATAGGCGAAGACCTGGTCCATCCACGCTTCATGTGATGATTGCAGGCGCTCTATTTGTACAGACATTCTCACAGAGTTTCTCTACGTGACTAATCGTGGCACTCTCGCCACCCTCACTGTAACACTATCAAGACACCTGTGGTGTTATTACTCCACACCTAACTGATAAGACAATGCTGGCAAGCTCTTAGGAAGCGCAATCGATAAATGGCTCGGAAACCACTGATCGTGCACGTACGCACGAATATATTGATATTCGTATCATTATCATTAATATCAACGCACATGATCTATTCAAATTAAGAATTAGCAGACATTCTTTATCACAGATGTGAAAATTTGGAGGACCTGACTTCGTAGTAGATTTTAGAAGAGGACTACATGTCAACCTCAACGAAATCTAATAATCAGACCATTATCAAAATAATGCTTTAGCAGTGCAAAGTATTGTGCAATAAGTACACTAAAAGGCAACTAAATAAGCATAAAAGGTCCAAGACTGTTTAATGCCCTCTTTCAAATATAAGGGTGATTTATTCAAATCCCCTATTTTCATGAGGGAGTTTAATAAGTTTTAGAAATTCCCTTTTATCAAGCAGATTACACCTAGCACACCCTACCCTGCATGACCCTTATAGGTTTAGCGCCTAGTTATGATTACAATGATAATCACTTTAGATAGGCTGTGGTGCTTACGTCGGACAAGCGCCCACAGTCTGACTGATCAGTGTACCAAGTGGATGCTCAGAGACAGGGCCACTGGGGTGATGATTCTACAGGTACTCACAGGATGAAAATTAGCAGAAACAGCGAAATTTCCAGGAAGAAGCAGAAGGGTTAGTAGAATTTCTGGGAGTCAGGTGCACATGAGGTGAGCAAAGTTGGGAAAGGGTTTGACCAATGCAACACAATACGGTAGGGAACTGGCCGTTACTGAACACGGGAATTACTCAAACTGAGAAAGAAGACAGTAGCAATATGGCCGCTAGAGGTGTTGACTGGTGCCACTTCCACCACACTGGATTAACACAAAGTGGTTTTGCACAAGGCTGCCACCCATTTCAGAGTTTTATGCATCATTCTCCATTAATTTCCATATTTTATTTAGTAGTCGAAAAATGGACATCTTCGTATTGTAGGACTGTACATATTAACGTGACACATGAAGAGTGTGTCAGGAAACATGTGAGGAGAAACATGACACGTTGCAGCGTCCACGGGCGCCACCCCAACACAAATACCTACGTTGACTCGTACAGCTTCAATCTCTTCATGTATTGATTATGACAATTCCACAACACTACCCAAGCTTCTATCCTCATAAAGACCAATAATCAGAATGATGTGAACTATCCTTACAATGACGTAATCTATCCTTATGACGTAAGTTATTCTAACGATGAACATCATGTTTTCTCTGCCACGTGGAAGACCTTGTTGATATATGACTGTAATTAATGTGTTCGACCAAGGTAACACTTATGCCGATCTTGGAGCCATATTTAAAGTATACTCTTACTGTTATTATTATTACTATAATATTCCTTGGTGAGCACTAAACCCTTAGGGATCATACATGTACAACGTCTGTGGAATAAGATTCAATCAAATTTGATCACAAGGCTAAACAACATAAGAACATAATAATAACATACATGTTGTTTAGACACGGACAACATATAATGTGAACAACTCTCAGCTATTTTACACGACTGGTTTTCTATCACCAGTCATCCAAAATACCCAGAACTGTACACATATTTGATAATATCATTTCACATACATAAAGTTAAGCTTTCTTTCCTTTCAAAAGCTTTGAATTAGACTTTAAGCTGCTTCCTCCAACCCCTCCTCAAAACACTGACATCTTTCGTAACATTTTAATAGCAGTTTTCAGGCGAAATATATTAAGTGTGGAGGGTATAAAAATACTGAGCAACTGGGTAAATACCGTACTGCTTATTAAGACTGCAAATTACGATGGTAATACAGCTTTTTCAGAGTATAAATAATGATGCACAATAGTGCTTACATACCGAATTATATTAGGTAATATAGCTTAATCATGGAGACTGAATATGATGAATAATACCGAATATTCACGTCAAGAAAAACTGGGATTTTTTTCTTTGAGGCTGTGGTCAGTCGTATGACGAACTGCTCAGTAAAACTTTTGGTGATATAAGTCACCCATCAACCACCTGAAAATTAAGTATCACTTTCTTTTCTTTTAGAGAAAGTAAGTAGAGGACACTGCTTTAATATGATGGTGGAGAGAGGACACTGCTTTAATATGATGGTGGAGAGAGGACACTGCTTTAATATGATGGTGGAGAGGGACACTGCTTTAATATGATGGTGGAGAGAGGACACTGCTTTAATATGATGGTGGAGAGAGGACACTCCTTTAATATGATGGTGGAGAGAGGACACTGCTTTAATATGATGGTGGAGAGAGGACACTGCTTAAATATGATGGTGGAGAGAGGACACTGCTTTAATATGATGGTGGAGAGAGGACACTGCTTTAATATGATGGTGGAGAGAGGACACTGCTTTAATATGATGGTGGAGAGAGGACACTGCTTTAATATGATGGTGGAGAGAGGACACTGCTTTAATATGATGGTGGAGAGAGGACACTGCTTTAATATGATGGTGGAGAGAGGACACTGCTTTAATATGAAGGTGGAGAGAGGACACTGCTTTAATATGATGGTGGAGAGAAGACACTGCTTTAATATGATGGTGGAGAGAAGACACTGCTTTAATATGATGGTGGAGAGAAGACACTGCTTTAATATGATGGTGGAGAGAAGACACTGCTTTAATATGATGGTGGAGAGAGGACACTGCTTTAATATGATGGTGGGGAGAGGACACTGCTTTAATATGATGGTGGAGAGAGGACACTGCTTTAATATGATGGTGGAGAGAAGACACTGCTTTAATATGATGGTGGAGAGAAGACACTGCTTTAATATGATGGTGGGGAGAGGACACTGCTTTAATATGATGGTGGGGAGAGGACACTGCTTTAATATGATGGTGGAGAGAGGACACTGCTTTAATATGATGGTGGGGAGAGGACACTGCTTTAATATGATGGTGGAGAGAAGACACTGCTTTAATATGATGGTGGGAGAGGACACTGCTTTAATATGATGGTGGGGAGAGGACACTGCTTTAATATGATGGTGGGAGAGGACACTGCTTTAATATGATGGTGGGAGAGGACACTGCTTTAATATGATGGTGGAGAGAGGACACTGCTTTAATATGATGGTGGAGAGAGGACACTGCTTTAATATGATGGTGGAGAGAGGACACTGCTTTAATATGATGGTGGAGAGAGGACACTTGCTTTAATATGATGGTGGGGAGAGGACACTGCTTTAATATGATGGTGGGGAGAGGACACTGCTTTAATATGATGGTGGAGAGAGGACACTGCTTTAATATGATGGTGGGGAGAGGACACTTGCTTTAATATGATGGTGGGGAGAGGACACTGCTTTAATATGATGGTGGAGAGAGGACACTGCTTTAATATGATGGTGGGGAGAGGACACTGCTTTAATATGATGGTGGAGAGAGGACACTGCTTTAATATGATGGTGGGGAGAGGACACTGCTTTAATATGATGGTGGGGAAAGACACTTGCTTTAATATGATGGTGGGGAAAGACACTTGCTTTAATATGATGGTGGGGAGAGGACACTGCTTTAATATGATGGTGGGGAAAGACACTTGCTTTAATATGATGGTGGGGAAAGACACTTGCTTTAATATGATGGTGGGGAGAGGACACTGCTTTAATATGATGGTGGGGAAAGACACTTGCTTTAATATGATGGTGGGGAGAGGACACTGCTTTAATATGATGGTGGAGAGAGGACACTGCTTTAATATGATGGTGGGGAGAGGACACTGCTTTAATATGATGGTGGGAAAGACACTTGCTTTAATATGATGGTGGGGAAAGACACTTGCTTTAATATGATGGTGGGGAGAGGACACTGCTTTAATATGATGGTGGGGAAAGACACTTGCTTTAATATGATGGTGGGGAAAGACACTTGCTTTAATATGATGGTGGGGAGAGGACACTGCTTTAATATGATGGTGGGGAAAGACACTTGCTTTAATATGATGGTGGGGAGAAGACACTGCCTTAATATGATGGTGGGGATAGAAAAAATGATTTACAATAACTGAGAAAAAACATACTGACTTATCACAGTGAGAACCTTCTGATTTATTATCATGTTCCTATCTGACCAGCTGATAAACACAGCTCAGTAAAAGTGTTATCGTTTATGAGTCAGGTCTGGTGTAATCTTGGCTCTAGGTGAGTATGGTTGCCACTGACCATCTGATGCAATACTATCCTCAATGAACACTATTTTTTTTTTTAAACAGTTCAATTTACTGATTAATTTCAAAGCTCAGTCTTACCTAAAGTAAAGCACCCTCACCTCAGAGGTTGAAATAAAAGACTATTTGGATAAGTAACCTCGGGAGGTTAATCATTATAACTTCCACCACTGGTATACTACCGCACTGGCCATCACCCCATCTTCCTAATCTAAGTCATCATTTTACCGTGACTTCGGCAGTCGGATGGGTCACTCGACACTTGTCTTAACAATGATTACCTGACTGTATTATTTACAAAGCACGTTCTTCGTGTCCTAGTGTTCTCTTAGCACTTAAAAACAACTGCTATGCAATATTTCATTTGTTAGCGTTGTGCTACAGTATAATTGGTTAATACATACTCAAACAATATAACCTAACCTTTCCTAACGTAAACACATATATTTGCTGAAAACAATATTTGGGAAATACTTAAAATATAAGAAGACGAGTTGCCACACAACAGAATATAATGTTTGGTTAGTTATACGAAATTAATCATTTATCAGTGACCATTGTGTACAAAATAATTTTGTGGGTGGATGACTACCACCCACTGGATGGGTATGGGATGACTACCTCCCACTGGATGGGTATGGGATGACTACCTCCCACTGGATGGGTATGGGATGACTACCACCCACTGGATGGGTATGGGATGGTGCTTCCTATTCGTGACAAAAAAAATGCTTATTGCTCACAACTTTTGGTAGACTATAATACAAACATAATACAAACCGATCATGAGTAAAACAAAATATCGCACACATACATTATATATATAATGTCGTGCCGAATATGTAAAACTTGCTATTTTGGCTTAAATAGCAACGCTCTTCTTGCCGAATAAGGCAAGCGAAAATTTGTGTATGCAATAATTTCGCAAAAATCACTCTGAACCTAACGAAAAAAATATATTTCATTGTGCTTATTTATTATTAAATTATTGTAAACTTTTATTCCCTCACCTGAAAGAATCAGCAGTTATCATAACACAAAACGCTGAGTGGACAGGAATAAGCTGAGTTAAGGGGAGAGGGAGCCAGGGGATATAGATCGTAGTAAAGATGAACATAGCCACAAAGACGTTAGGAAATACTTGTTTTCAATCTCAGTGTAGTAAGTGGAACAAACTGGGAAAGATGGTAGTAGAGGCAAACATTAATTTCAATAATGGGTAACATCGGGCACTGGAGGCCTGAAATTAAGAATGGTCGATAGCAGGAAGAGGTGGGGCCCAGGAGCTATATATATATATATATATACTCGTCCTTTACAAGCACAAATGGATGAGTACTGCACCGCAAAGTTCTTTCACTTAACACCGTGGAAAACAATATGGGGTAACTAAACTCAACCTATTCTAGATTCATACCCGTCATAAATTCCGAGGCAAACATTCCCCCTACTTGATAGGTCTGGATACTTGTCTGGGACCAAGCCATAGGGGAGCGAGGGCCCCTGGTGACATAATACGGCACCGCTAAACTTAAAACAAGTGACAAAAGTTGTGACATTGAGACAAAATGAACCACTTGTTTAGCAAACCAAACACAAGCAGCTCCAGTCTAGACATGTATCGGATGTGAAAATTTAGATATCCGCGGATGCGGATGTGTATACGGATGTCTTACTTACTCTTTCTGCGGATGCGGATGCAAGAAATTGTGCGGATGTTCCGCGGATGCGGATTCGGATATCCGATACATCACTACTCCAGTCTTTTCCTGGTGACTCCGACACGAGAAGCACCGCTGACCTAGTGATCTTACCGGAATATAAATTAATCACCACTACCTACCATTCTGTTTGACAGTGAGGACCAGCTCGCCCGAGTGACACTCCCTGGAGGCACGGATGAAGTTGACCACCTGCTCATGGGTCATGGCTGACACGTCCCGCCCGTTGATCAGCAGTACCTGCAACACAATAATACCAGCTACACATCTGCAACACAATAATACCAGTTACACATCTGCAACACAATAATACCAGCTACACATCTGCAATATAATATTACCAGTTACACATCTGCAACACAATAATACCAGCTACACATCTGCAACACAATAATACCAGCTACACATCTGCAACACAATAATACCAGTTACACATCTGCAACACAATAATACCAGTTACATATCTGCAACACAATAATACCAGTTACACATCTGCAACACAATAATACCAGTTACATATCTGCAACACAATACCTGCTACACAACTGCTGTAGCAGAACAAATTCATAACATCGTCTTCCGTGCATGTCCCCCGCTTGTTAACATGTGGGCTCCAACATGGCAGCCACTTTCACAGTAAATTAGCCATAATGAAACAAATATTATTCCTAAATTAATAACTATCTGAAAACTATTACTTATAAATAGACATATCATATGAAGGCTTAAGCCAATTAGCAAAAGCCTCCACATAGACTGCGGCACATCCAACTTGTACCCAATATACTGTCGTGTGTAGATTGAGAGGGAAGACCAGGAGCTGAGACTCAACTCTTCCCAACACAAGCGCTACCTGAAGGATGTTTCCCGGGGTTAACATCCCCTGGGGCCTGATCTTAGATCAGCACTATGACAACAAGAGTACATGTTTTGACACAGGGGCCAGGATCTATGAATCGACCCCTGTAACCACAAATAGGAGACTACACACACACACACAGTGACTCGAACCCTGTAACCACAAATAGGTGACTATACACACACACAGTGACTCGAACCCTGTAACCAAATAGGTGACTATACACACACACACAACTCCCTCGAGCACAACCCGGTATAACTTGGTAAAAGGACGTCTCTACCTGTCAATAATGAAGGTACTAGAGCGACAATGCTCAAAAACGTGCAGCGGAAACATTCTTACGAAATTAACACGGTCTCAGGACCGAAAAGTTTCCTATTAGCATGTCTTAAATTGTACAAGTGTTGCAATTTTTCTCTATAAGTATCATGCACCGCTCAAGCTGCAATAACTTACCAGTTGGCAAGTAAGACATAGGCAACAGTCAGGCATTTTAATCCGAAACGTTTCGCCTACACTGTAGGCTTCTTCAGTCAAGTACGGAAGTAGGTAGGAGCAGTAGAGATGTGAAGACAATGTAATCAGTCCATCACTTGAGGTGGTCAGTCCCTCAGCCTGGAGAAGAGGGACTGACCACCTCAAATCTACGTCTTCAAGGGTGATGGACTGATTACATAGTCTTCACATCTCTACTGCTCCTGCCTACTTTCTGTACTTGACTGAAGAATCCTACTGTGTAGGCAAAACGTTTCGGATTAAACATACCTAACTGTTGCCTATATTAATATTGGTAGAATTACCGACAATATATTAAGTAAAAGGACACAAATGCAACTAATGTGACATTTTATTGTGGTCAAATTAGTTGCATTTGTGTCCTTTTACTTAACTAACTGTTGCCTATGTGTCTTACCAACCCGTCGGTATTGCATACCATTTTGATATTGAACGTACCAGTTGATTGGATCCATCTTAGAGTCGCCTCAACACTCACCACCAACCATTCTTCTTGTTTTCAACACTGAAAAGTACTTAATCCTTAAACCAAGATGAGTATAGTCGTAACGACCAACATTATCTTTACACCTCACTGTACCACTGGTTTATCTCTACTGTACAATGCTGAACCACCGCAGACAAACATTCCAACAGGAAAACGGCCTCCTGACATTCCTAGAATTGTTATCAAATCCCTCAATACAGGAAGTTCCCTCCGCCCCACCAACCACTGGCACGTTTACACACACACACACACGTTTATTGTCTTCTCTGAAGATGAGGCTTCCCAGTAAAGTTCTAGAGGTGGTACCTCCCTATATATATATTATATATATATATATATATTTTTTTTTTTTATTATTTTTATTAACACATCGGCCGATTCCCACCAAGGCAGGGTGGCCCGAAAAAGAAAAACTTTCATCATCATTCACTCCATCACTGTCTTGCCAGAAGGGTGCTTTACACTACAGTTATAAAACTGCAACATTAACACCCCTCCTTCAGAGTGCCGGCACTGTACTTCCCATCTCCAGAACTCAAGTCCGGCCTGCCGGTTTCCCTGAATCCCTTCATAAATGTTACTTTGCTCACACTCCAACAGCACGTCAAGTATTAAAAACCATATGCCTCCATTCACTCCTATCAAATACGCTCACACATGCTTGCTGGAAGTCCAAGCCCCTCCTTTGATATACCTTTGAAGAATTTCGAGAGTATCTACTCTCTGAGCCCGGCCATGGGCCAGGCTCGTCTGGTGCTTGCCTGGTCAACCAGGCTGTTGCTGCTGGAGGCCCGCTGCCCCACATATCCATCACAGCCTGGTTGATCTGGCACCTGGTGAAGATATTTGTCCAGTTTCCTCTTGAAGGCTTCTACACTGGTTCCAGCCGTGTTTCGGATATCTTCTGGTAAGATGTTGAATAGTCTGGGACCCCGGATGTTAATACAGTGCTCCCGTATTGTCCCCACCGCACCCCTGCTCCTCACTGGGTTTATTTTACACTTTCTCCCATATCTCTCACTCCAGTATGTTGTTATGGCAGTGTGCAGATTTGGGACCAGGCCCTCAAGTACTTTCCATGTATATATTATCATGTATCTCTCTCCTCCGCTCCAATGAGTACATGTTCAAGACTTGAAGGCGTTCCCAATAATTTAGATGTTTCAATGGCTCAATGTGAGCCGTAAACGATCTCTGGATTTGTTCCAGCTCTGCTATTTCTCCTGCCCTGAACGGGGCCGTCAGCACTGAGCAGTATTCTAAGTGAGGGAGCACTAGCGATTTGAATAGTGTCACCATCGGCATTATTTCCCTTGTTTTGAAAGTTCTCAATACCCACCCCGTCATCTTCCTGGCTGTTGTGATCTTTGTCTTGTTATGGTCTTTAAACGACAGATCAGCAGACATAATTATTCCCAAGTCCTTTACGTGTTCCTTTCGTTCTATGTGGTGACCTCTTGCGTTTTGTATATAGTGTTCCTTTTGAGTTCTTCATTTTTCCATACCTAAGCAGCTGAAACTTATCACCATTGAACGTCATGTTGTTCTCCACTGCCCATTGGAAGACCCTGCTTATGTCCTCCTGTAATTTTTCAGTGTCCTCTACCGTAGTGACTTTCATGCTTATTTTAGTGTCATCTGCAAATGATGATACAAAAGTGTGCTGGGTGTTTTTATCTATGTCTGCTATGAGGATTAGAAACAGCAGAGGTGCCAGGACAGTGCCTTGGGGCACTGAGCTTTTGACATCGCTGATGCTGGATCTTGCCCTGTTCACTACTACTTTTTGTGTTCTTTGTGTTAGGAACTCAAAAATCCATCTTAAGTTTTTGCTCTAATTCCGTGATCTCTCGGTTAAGGCTATCTCTCCTCTGTTGCAACATAACTGTGTTTTTCAGCAATTCAGTAACCCGTTTTCTTCTCCTGTACCATCTCCTACGTTCTCTCTCTATATCTGATCTTCTTCGGGGTTTCCTCAATGGTACGTGTTTCATACATACCTTGTATGCTTCTGTATTCAGCTTCTCTAGGCACTGGTGGGGATTTAGGGTGCTCATGTCTGATTCCCATGATATGTCTGATAGCTCTTGGTTTATTTTTTCCCAGTCAATTCTATGGTTATTAAAATTAAACTTACTGAACATTCCGTCTCTAACATTAGTGTCGCAGTTCCCTAACCCTGAGTTAATACTAGTTTGAACTTCTATGATGTTATGATCAGAGTATATTGTTTTTGTAACTGTTATGTCTCTGATTAATTCCTCGTTGTTTGTGAATATCAAATCCAGGGTATTTTCATTTCTAGTGGATCAATTATCTGTTGGTTTAGTGAGTACTTTTCACAAAGCCTCATTAGTTCCCTGGTATGTGCCTGTTGAGCCAGGGTGCTTCCAGGAGTTATTTCTGGTATAACATTATGGTGCCTCATCTTCCATTTTACATGAGGGAGATTAAAATCTCCAAGGATTAAAATGTTTGGGGTGGGATTCTCTAGCCTATCCAGATAGCTATCTATCTTCTTTAACTGCTCTGTGAATTCCTCCGCAGTTGCTGATGGTGGTTTGTATACTAGGATAATTACTAGATTCTTATTTTCCACTTTAATGCCGAGGATTTCTACTATATCATTCGTAGCGTTCAAAACTTCTGTGCAACAGAGAGTATCTTTTATATAGAGTCCTACTCCTCCCTGTGACCTATTAATTCTATCACATCTATACATGTTATAGTTTTCTATCTTAATCTCTCCGTCCAAAACATCCCTTGTATGTGTTTCTGTAAATGCTCCAAACATGGCATTTGCTTCTGATAGGAGTCCACTAACATAACTAACTTTGTCATTTTTATTTGATTTCAGACCCTGAATATTTGCAAATATGAAGCAGGAGTTACCATTTGGGATGTTTGGTCTTTCTTTGTGTTTGGTTAGTACCACTGGTGATGTCCTACCTGGTATGGCCCCTGGTGCCCATACCCTGGTTTCTCCAGTACTGACTTTGATTGTTTATACAGCCCTGATGAGCTGGTGCCTGTGTTGTCTTGTCCCACTGTTCTGCCCATCTGTCCCCTCTGTACCATTTCCACCTTTTGTCTCTTTCTTTTATCTGGTTGTTTCTCCTTATATCTAAAAAGATTGCTGTTCTTTTCATTTTCCCTTTCCTGCTTTCTCTGTATCGTACTGTTCCCTTTATATGGTGGTCTGGGCAGCTCATGTCATAACATTCTCTGACTGTGTTGAAGCTTGACATCACCTGGATGGAAGTATCTGCACTCTTTGTTAAACCGACACTTTCCTTTCCTTAACATGTTGGCACATTTTCTGGTGTGTTTATTCCAACAATCTCTGCCATAAAGGCACATACCTTTAGCATAGAATCTGCATATGTTTTGGCTGCCTATATTTACTGACTTTGTATTTTCCCAAAGATCTGCAGAATTATCTGCGTTTTTTTCCTCTCTTTCCACTCCTTGGTTTTCCTCGTTATCTGCGCTTTTCTCCTTTGATGACATGGGGCCAACATTTTCCCTGGAAGAGGACTCCCCTACTATATCTGTATTAGAGGCTATGGCTGTGGTGGCGTCCTTAACCAAAACCGGATGTTCACTATGGCTGGGGCTGGGTCTGGGTCTGTCCTGGGGCTGGGGGCTGAGTTAGCTAATGTTTTTGTCTCCTGTGTTTTTTCCCGTGGATGACTGTTTATTTTTGGGTCAATTTTTGTAGACTGGTCATTCTGTGTGTTATACTTTACCCCTTTCTTATCTTCCCAAGTTCTATATATACCGGGAAGACTATTCAATAGTTCCTCTTTTTCTTCATGCTTATTGTTTATTAGCCTCCTGAGTGCTTTCCTGATATCTGTCCATAGTTCCAAATCCTTGTTGCAGATCCAGAAACACCTTTCTAGACGGATGTCACTTCTTGTTACTGTGTTAATTTTGAACATGTGACATGATGTTTTGAAAAGCAAAGGTTGCATGTGATTCTAGATCTTTTCCCAAGAGCCTTTTCACAAGTCCCACAGATATACTGTACTGCCATTCTGCCTGTATCCTATTTGTATTAGTATATGTGGGATGTACTGATTATGGAGACTTACTACACCTTATATTATATTATTGTTATAATATGTATTTATTTCTGTTTGCTCACTGTATAACTCTCTATATTTATTCTCTCTGATCAGTCCTATATACATTTTAATGTATTATTCTCACTGAGATCCCCACACTGGTCTAGACAGGATATTGTGGTATGGTGTATATGGTGTTTTTATGGGTGTGTATGGTAGGCCTCCGTGGCTGACTTCAGCACTGCCAGGCGTATGACTAAAGCACACCACTCAGTCCTATACTGCCATGCGATGCCCCGTTTAGACCACTTTCATTTTCTTAGATCACTATCCTTGTGTTTTCTACTGCCAATTGGGTTCACTAGGTCTTTTTATTCTGTCCTGGTATCCTAGTCTATTCGTTATAAGTGGTAACTCAGATCTATAAAAGTCGCTTGGCACATTGACCACTCCAGGGCAAGTGGTCACCCGCACTGCCACACTACTATTGGATTTAATTTACTTTTATTTTATACCTAATAGTTTATCACTGTGCTGTACACTGGTTATTACAAGGATATACACTATATTTATTCCAGATACCTTTTCTTTTCACTGAACTAATACTGTGGTCATTGCTTTATTTCCACACGATACCTATGCTTCCGGTAGTTTCCCTTACACTTCCATGGCAAAAACTTCCACACTTAGTAGTGGCAGCGAGAAAGACACTTCACATGGTTTTATACTCCAATTATGTATACTGTGATTCCCTGCACCTCAGTGCCACCATCACTTGTTTTTGTTTCTTATAACTATAGAATTTACTTATCTGTTATTTCTGCTTCTCAGGACCTCTGGCAATTTTCACTAGTGCCAATCCTTGTAGTATATTTCCATATGCTATACCATATCTTTTAAGCTATACTGGGGATTTATTACTATTTCTCTTACTACAGATTTGGTTCACTGTATCACTGCACATATATATCCTTGCCACTCGCTATATTACTTAGTTAGTTCAATATATGTTTGTTAATTTTCACCTCCGAATTTGGATGTATCTGGCAATAATTCGCTGGCCTCCAGGCCTATTTCCCACGGTAACGGTTGCTCCACCGGCACTCTAGAATTTACACTATAGTCTATATTTTTTTTTCCTATTTAATGTTCACTGCGATTTCTCTTATGTTGGTTCAAATGCGTATATGCACTTTATGGTTACACACACTTAATTCTCGCACTGTGTCTCCTCAGCTACTATCAGTAACGCAATTTAAGACGGAGCTCCACCCCGCGTGACCACCCACGACACGACACCACACAAAACTCCCTCGCACACAAAACTTCCTTTACCCCCTCCCTCCAACCTTTCCTAGGCCGACCCCTACCCCGCCTTCCCTCCACTACAGATTTATACACTCTCGAAGTCACTCTGTCTCGTTCCATTCTCTCTACATGTCCAAACCACCTCAACAACCCCTCCTCAGCTCTCTGGACAATCGTTTTGGTAATCCCGCACCTCCTCCTAATTTCCAAACTCCGAATTCTCTGCATTATATTCACACCACACATTGACCTCAGACATGACATCTCCACTGCCTCCAGCCTTCTCCTCGTTGCAACATTCATCACCCATGCTTCACACCCATATAAGAGCGTTGGTATAACTATACTCTCATCATTCCTCTTTACTTCCATGGACAAGGTTCTTTGTCTCCACAGACTCCGAAGTGCTCCACTCACCCTTTTCCCTCATCAATTCTATGATTCACCTCATCCTTCATAGACCCATCCGTCGACATGTCCACTCCCAAATATCTGAATACATTCACCTCCTCATACTCTCTCCCTCCAGTCTGATATCCAATCTTTCGTCACCTATTCTTTTGTTATCCTCATCACCTTACTCTTTCCTATATTCACTTTCAATTTTCTTCTTTTACACACCCTACCAAATTCATCCACCAACCTCTGCAGCTTCTCTTCAGAATCTCCCAAAAGCACAGTGTCATCAGCAAAAAGCAACTGTGACAACTCCCACTTTGTATTTGCTTCTTTATCTTTTAGCCAACACCTCTTGCCAAGACCCTCGCATTCACTTCTCTTACAACCCCATCTATAAATATATTGAACAACCACGGTGACATCACACATCCTTGTCTAAGGCCCACTTTTACTGGGAAATAGTCCCTTCCTCCTACACCTCTAACCTGAGCCTCACTATCCTCATAAAAACTCTTCACTGCTTTCAGTAACCTTCCTCCTATTCCATACACCTGCAACATCTGCCACATTGCCCCCTATCTACCCTATCATACGCCTTTTCCAAATCCATAAATGCCACAAAACATCTTTACCCTTATCCAAATACTGTTCACCTATATGTTTCACTGTAAACACTTGGTCTACACACCCCCTACCTTTCCTAAAGCCCCTTGTTCATCTGCTATCCTGCTTTCTGTTTTACTCTTAATTCTTTCAATAATAACTCTACCATACACTTTACCAGGTACACTCAACAGACTTATTCCCCTATAATTTTGCACTCTCTTTTGTCCCTTTGCCTTTATACAAAGGAACAATACACGCTCTCTGCCAATCCCTAGGTACCTTACCCTCTTCCATACATTTATTAAATAATAGCACCAACCACTCCAAAACTATATCCCCACCTGCTTTTAACATTTCTATCTTTATCCCATCAATCCCAGCTGCCTTACCCCTTTCATTCTACCCACTGCCTCACGAACTTCCCTACACCCACAACTGGCTCTTCCACACTCCTACAAGATGTTATTCCTCCTTGCCCTACACACGAAATCACAGCTTCCCTGTCTTCATCAACATTTAACAAATCCTAAAATATTCTCTCCATCTTCCTGATACTCTAACTCTCCATTTAATAACTCTCCTCTCCTATTTTTAACTGTCAAATCCATTTGTTCTCTAGGCTTCCTTAACTTATTAATCTCATTCCAAAACTTTTTCTTATTTTCAACAAAATTTGCTGATAACATCTCACCCACTCTCTCATCTGCTCTCTTTTTACATTGCTTCACCACTCTTTTAACCTCTCTTTTTCTCTCCATATACTCTTCCCTCCTTGCATCACTTCTACTTTGTAAAAACCTCTCATATGCTAACTTTTTCTCCCTTACTACTCTCTTTACATCATCATTCCACCAATCGCTCCTCTTCCTCCGCACCCACTCGCCTGTAACCACAAACTTCTGCTGAACACTCTAACACTACATTTTTAAATCTACCCATACATTTTCGACCCCATTGCCTACACTCTCACTAGCCCATCTATCCTCCAATAGTTGTTTATATCTTACCCTAACTGCCTCCTCTTTTAGTTTATAAACCTTCACCTCTCTTTTACTTACTGATTCTATTTTCCTTGTATCCCATCTACCTCTTACTCCACTGTAGCTATAACCAAAAAGTGATCTGATATATCTGTAGCCCTCTATAAACATGTACATCCTGAAGTCTACTCAACAGTCTTTTATCTACCAATACATAGTCCAACAAACTACTGTCATTACGCCCTACATCATATCTTGTATACTTATTTATCCTCTTTTCTTAAAATATGTATTACCTATAACTAAACCCCTTTCTATACAAAGTTCAATCAAAGGGCTCCATTATCATTTACACCTGGCACCCCAAACTTACCTACTACACCCTCTCTGCATGTTTCTCCCACTTTAGCATTTAGGTCCCCTACCACAATTACTCTCATTTGGTTCAAAAGTTCCTATACATTCGCTTAACATCTCCCAAAATCTCTCTCTTTTTTCCTACACCCCTCTCTTCTCCAGGTGCATACACGCTTATTATGACCCACTTTTCGCATCCGACCCTTATTTTAATCCACATAATCCTTGAATTTACACATTTATATTCCTTTTCCTTCCATAACTGATCCTTCAACATTATTGCTACCCCTTCCTTAGCTCTAACTCTCTCAGATACTCCTGACTTAATCCCATTTATTTCTCCCCACTGAAACTCGCCTACCCCCTTCAGCTTTGTTTGCTTAGGCCAGGACACCCAAACTTCTTTCATTCATAACATCGGCAATCATCTCTTTCTATCTGCACTACATCCACGCACATTCAGACAACCCAATTTTATAAAGTTTTCTTCTTCTCGTTTTTAGTAGATTTGTACAGGAGAAGGGTTATAGCCCATTGCCCCCGGCATTTTAGTCGCCTCATACGACACGCATGGCTTACGGAGGAAAGATTTTTTTCCACTTCCCCATGGACAAGAGAGAAAATAAAAAGAACAAGAGCTATTAAGAAAAAGAAGAAAACCTAGATGTGTGTATGTATATATATGCATGTGTATGCCAGTGTAGTGTGACCTAAAGTGTAAGTAGCTAGATATACCTTTTAAATGATTTTAGCAAGTATCCCACTCTAATTGTTAGGCTGGAAACCATCCACGGCTGGTGTCAGAGAGTCGTAAACTCCAAACTATAACTCATTGCAGGTCACTGATTTCGTGATTCATGACTTAGGCTGCAATCATTGTCTCTGACAAAGTCCACTTATGGTTACATATTTGTTTATTAAAATTTGACTCGGTATTTTATATATATATATATATATATATATATATATATATATATATATATATATATATATATATATATATATATATATATATATATATAAAATAATAATACCGAAGCTCAAATTTTTTAATAAACAAATATGTAACCATAAAAGTGGACTATTAAATATGAAGACAATGACAAAAGTTGCAGCCTAAGTCAGAATCACGAAATGTAATGACACGATTGCACACACACGGAGGGTATAGTTTGGAGTTTTACGACTCTGACCGCGGGTTCATCCCTGCCCGTGGTATGGTTTCAGCCTAAGCTTAATTAGAGGGGATAACGTTGCTTAAAGTCATTGTGAACTGTAGAGAGAGAAACGTTGTCTGAATAAAAACTTTTTTAAAAACTTGTGTTTTCATAGTAGTCGGCAATAAGAACATAAAGAATGAGCACTGCAGTAGGCCTACTGGCCCATGATAGGCAAGTCCAAGTCACCTACTGGCCCATGATAGGCAAGTCCAAGTCACCTACTGGCCCATGATAGGCAAGTCCAAGTCACCTACTGGCCCATGATAGGCAAGTCCAAGTCACCTACTGGCCCATGATAGGCAAGTCCAAGTCACCTACTGGCCCATGATGGGGAAGTCCAAGTCACCTACTGGCCCATGATAGGCAAGTCCAAGTCACCACTGGCCTACCTAGTCAGGGCAAGTACATCCACTTAAGAAGGAAGGAGCACTGCATCAGACCTATTAGTCCAACATATGCACCACAGCCTGGTCGATCAGGAGTTTGCTTGATGAATTTATCAATTACCTTTTGACGACAACTAGGAGTCTGTAATGTCCCTGTGTGTGAAGGGTCCTCAAATATTTTGGCCCTTTACTCCTACCGAATTACCTTCTAGTGTTTTTCACTGTGGGGTTTTTACACTTTCTGCTGTAATACTCCTTTTTATCCTTTTTGACCATTCTTTAAAGGTTAAGAGCAAATTTACTGGCTGTTTCCTAGTACAAATATCTTGACTGCAACGGTTCTAGAGAAAGCAAGATTGTCTCAAGAGTTGTCAGAACTAGTAGATTACAAACTTATAGTGTCAATGCTGGAAAACCAAAAAGAAGAGTTTATACAAGATCGTTGATAGATTACCAGGACCAATTTTAGTACTGCAAAATAGTAAAAGTTGTACTTAAAAAAATGCAAATTGAAGACCTATGAATTATTCTAGGTTGTTCATAACGATTAAATGTCTTAGTATGAGGAAAGAATTAGGTTAGTATAAAACAGTCTCATGACAGGATGAAGTTCTGCCTGGGAAAAGGGGAAAGTTGTCTCTGGAATTTTTAAAACAAGCCATAACACGAATGAATAAAAGGTTTCAGATAACAGCCAACACGTTAAAATGTCTGGACTGCCAAATCAAGATAGATAAGTCTCTGATATCTGACCAACTATCCTCCTAAGAAACTAATCACACACAGTCTTCATCAAACTTTATTTAGTGTTCTAGGCAAAGTCTAAAAATGAAAATAACATTCCCCATAGCTCTCCTAAATCTTGACAGTGAGAGGTCGCCGTGCGTTTAGTGAACTAGCCTGATGGTAATATTCAGAGAAATATTAGAATTAAAAAGTAAAAACCTGATTGAAAAGATTCAGAGAAAAATTTGAATTAATAATTATTCCATCTGCCAACTACCTTGTTTACCACGTTTTGATCTCAAGTTGAGAAGCCACCTACACACAATTCAATTTGATCCCCATCCCTTGCTTGAAATAGCCATGATCAAAAATTCCCTTTTTTAAACCCGACAAGACAAATAAATTTTTTTTGACAAAGACAGAGTAAACCTGTGTTTCCGGGGAAAAATTATCTCAATTGCTTTCAAATTATCAACAAGATAATATCGAGTAAATTTAGTTTCTCTAAAAAATTTTAAAACCGTTGTTAGAAATGAATTAGCAAATGAGTTTAAGAAAATAAGAGTACATATAGGAATTTTGTCCATTGCCAAGAATTAATGAAATGAAATGTTTTATATAACAAGATGGTAAGCTTCACAAGACGTTGTTTTACTAGAAGAGAAAGGGCTTGTGAGAAAGTTCCTAAACTTTACCCGTTTTAATAAAATTAATTCAGTCGACTTTTGGGGGCATTCTAGGGAAGGAGCCAGGACTCCAAAAGGATAAAATTCCTGGCCCCTTTTCTTCTTAGGGGAACCCTTGGGGCATTCCGAGGAAAGTCCTCTTAATCAAAAATTGGTTCCCCAAACAAGGGGTTTATTAATACTTATTTCAGCTTTCACCTTCTTAAAAATCATCGCCATTTTTCTAAGTAACACACTTTTTTTGGGCCCCCCCAAAATTTTTCAGCACCTTCAATGTATATTTAGCCAAATAAACCTAAAAGTTTTGAATGTTTTTAGGAGGAATAAATATTACCTTACTTTAATCCCTTTTTTCGTAAAGCAATATCTGTCTGGCTTCTGAAACAAACTTAATTTTTAATTAATTGGGGGGTTCTGATCCCGGTTTGCCTAATCCCAGTGTCTCCTGGCCAATTCCCTTTCCAAAAACCTGGTCCTGGAATCACCGACAAACCGTGACTGGTTTCGAAGGATTTTTCCTGCGCACCCCAGCTTAGGTCGTCCTAAACTCACCGATCACCTTCGTTACCCCGGGGGAGCACCTGTCTGGGGGGGATTGGGGTACCTGGACACCAGGACGGGCAGGTTTGGTCAGCGCCGCCCTTGACGTTGAAGCCAAACTTGCCACCTTCGTCAGGCTTCATCCTGATGGTGACGGGGCCCGTGGGCGCTCCCCCCGCTTCCTCCCCCGGCTGGGGACGGCCAGGCCAGGCCAGAAGAAGGGGCCGAATGAGTGCCACCCACCCAGCAAGCAGTGAACACCAAGCCACCCAGAGAAAAAAGTCCAAGAAAAAAAACATTCTGAACCCCCTTACCCCAAAATGGAAAAAAAAAAAAAAAAAAATACATTTAAGAAGGGGGCAATAGTTACGATTAAGATCAAAGTTTTGGGAGAATTAGTCCCTAAAATTAAAATAAAAAAGAGAAAGGTATAGGAAGTCGTTGATCAAAAAATTAATAAATAATGAGTAGGTGTAATTAACGGGGCCTACGTCACCTACCTTGTGCATTTGTTTCTTACTGACTTTATCAAAAACACGCTACAATTTTCCCCCAACCACACAACACGTTTATCATAGTGAAGAATACATGTCAATGGTGGATGAAATCACAACAAACTCCACAATTTGGGAGAGGAAACTTCAGAGGACGTTTCTGTCCAAGACAAGAGAGAAACGTCGTCAAAGTGCCTCCCCAAACTGTGTAGTAGATGTACATGCAGTCCTCGTTTTAAAAGTACTTCCCATCACGTCACAATATTTTGCTACCCATGCTGTATTTTACAAAAATAACTAGTCAAGTTTATATGTGATGGAACTTCCCTAGATCTACGGGAAACAACTCCCAACTTCCACTCCCATATAACCCTACTTACATAATTCTTAACTAATCATGACGTATACATGACATTCTAACTAATCATGAGGGGTACACGACATTCTAATCATGACATTTCTGTAATCTTAAATTGACTTCATCCCCTTTCCCCCCAAATAAAAAAAAAGCGTCCACGGGTATCAATATCATTGTAGATGGGTGGGGTTGGGAAGTAGGCTGGTCGTAAAGATGTTTGGGCTGTGAGAAGGTGGAGTGGTTTAAGGCTGAGGTGGTTATGAGGGGTTTAAAGGGGTGGTGGTTGTGAGGTTAAGGGGTGGTGGTTGTGAGGTTAAGGGGGTGGTTTTGAGGTTAAAGGGGGGGTGGTTGTGAGGTTAAGGGGGGGTGGTTGTGAGGTTATGGGGTGGTGGGGAGGTTAAAGGGGGGGTTGGAGGTTGGGGGGGAGTTTTGAGGTTTGGGTGGTGGTTTTGAGGTTTAAAAGTTTTGAGGTGGGGGTGCCACAACCCCGCCCAGACAGCCACTCCCAATGACTGGGACACACTCCCATACTGTCTAAAAATTTGCAACAGTTTAAAGGGGAGGGACCGTTGATGTCCAGAGACCGGGGTACCTGCCGCCCCTACCCGCCCCCCCCACCTGCATGCTGCTGCTTTTCCCGCTGCTGCTATTGGTACTAATGTTGTTTGGGGCTGGTCCTGCTATTGGGCTGCTTCTGCTCCTGTTAGCGGTGGTAGGTTTGTTTTTGAGCTGAATGGTAGTGCTGTCGTTGCACTGATGCTGCGGTGGAATTAAGTTGTTTCTGTTTGGGGTTTCGATGTTTTTGCTGTAGATGGTGCTGTTGGCTGACCTGGCTTACTATGCTGTTGGTCTTTTTGGTGCTCCACTGCTGCTGTTTGGGGGTTTGTGGAATGCTGCTGAGGTATTTAGATACTGCTGCTTTTTTGTCGCCCTACTGATGTAACTGCTTGGCGCTTATGGGCTTGCACTACTGGTGCTGCTTGTATGATGCTTCCGGTGCCCCCTGAGTCGCTGCCAAACAAGGGGTTCCCCCCCTGAGGAAGCAGGGTGAAAGCAAGTAACCCCGTCTAGTACAGCAACACAACCCCCACACTGTGTACAAACTGACGCTGTCCAATGCGCATTATTACATTTAGAGGAAACATAAATCCACAGGGTCATGCAGCCCAGGAAAAAAGGGGCATTGACTGATTCAAAGACCTTCTAATTCCTTGGACCAGGGGCCCCCCCAGCGTCAAGGAACCTCCCTTTAAGGGTGTGCAACGCTGGAAAACCAACTTTCTATTTGGTGGGCGTTGGTTTACCTTATGTTCCCCCTGGTATTTTTCCCGGGGAAAACGCTGTGTACAATTATACATCGCCTGGATAATAATGGGAATTTCATGTTGATCCAAGAAAGAGGAAAGAAACCAATTTCTTGAATCAAAAGTCGTCGATGAGCTTCAACACTTCCGCTGTAGGAAGTGATATTATTAGCTGAATGAGCAAACCTTCCATTTCACCAAAACATTTATTTACACGGCGTTAAGGAACCAAAACGACAAGATATTTTCTAAGACCTCCATTTTTCCAGACTACGACCAGCAGGGCCATAAAAGGTCTCCCTCAGTGTGAATACATACTGTGACCCCAATAACCTTAACGACGTACTGATATTAACCTGAGAACGCCAAGTCACCTTTCATCAATGTCGCTTTACAACTTCACTTTACAATACCAGAAAAGTCCTTCCCCGACACACACACACTTCCTCGTCCCGGGAGCAAATATCAACACTTCCTGTAAAAATCCACCAGTCAACGTCACCAATTGATTCAGAAGTAACTATTTAAGAAATACTGAAAAAGTAATGAGTCAGTTGGGAAAATACATGATAAAGTTGGCAGGAATGTTGCCCACGTTTATATAGTTTCTTAGGACGAGTTCTGCAGCTTATGACTCACATCCTAGGAAAAATAAAAAGGCATCGTAACTTCGTGTAACCAAGGTTAAGGTCAGTCAGTCAAGGTCAGTCAGTACAAGCAATGATACAACACCAAACGTACAGAGTACTGCCAACTACTGTTACTTTAGTGTAACAACACAACCATGTAACTACTACTACTGTTACAACACAACCATGTAACTACTACCACTGTTACAACACAGCCATGTAACTACTACTACTGTTAAAAAACACAACCATGTAACTACTACTACTGTTACAACACAACCATGTAAACTACTACTGTTACAACACAACCATGTAACTACTACCACTGTTACAACACAACCATGTAACTACTACCACTGTTACAACACAACCATGTAACTACTACCACTGTTACAACACAACCATGTAACTATTCCCATGACAACACCATGTAACTATAAGTTGGTTTCAGTGGGCTGGTAAACCATAATCATGTCATATAAACACTGGCAGTGAAAACAAACTGAATTCGTCATCGTTTCTCTACAAAAACCCAAATCGAAAAAATTTCCCCAGCTAATGCAAACTGAAAACTGCATCTAAGTTCTTATAAACCGACCGCAAACATCCGCTTCCTCGGTGATTTAAATACAAGACACTTAACATAGAAAAATCTAGCCATCACTGTTTTTAAATTAAATATATTCTGTAGCAGAGAAACTTGCAGGAGGTAGTTCCATGAAGTCAATCAAATGAAGTGTTGAAGGCTGGATAAATTTCGGTCAGGTGAGCAAAATGTAGAACCCACCGTCAGCAAATGACGATGATGTGGTACGACATGTGGCATTGTCGTACAGGCGGGCCCGCTTTACAGCGTTTCGCTTTACAGCGTTTCACTTTACAGCGTTTTTCAATTATACAATTCTTCATTTATTTAGACTTCCTACAATAAATATATTCAGCACTCACAATAACCTAAGGACAAAGGCATTTTAAAGTAATTTGTGTACTGTATATGCTTTTTTAGGGTCACCTCTATTGGTTAATATACAATAGTGTAAACATGTTATCATGCTTTTATATGCATTTGAATGGAAAAAGTCTGACTTCAGCGACTTTGTTTTACAACAGTAACCCGGAACCTAACCTAGTGTATAAGCAGGGCCTCCTGTATATCAAATTCGAATGCCAGGCTAATACAAGTCCGGCTGTACACAGTTACAACTGACACGTCAACAAAACACGCTAAGAATTTCAATTTTAACAATAAACAAATTAACTGGGGACAATACGGAACCATAATGAAACATCCTGGGGATATATGAGTGACAACTCTAGTTCAGAGCCTCAACATTAATGCAATGGCATTATAAAATAATACAAGAAAAACAAGAATTACAAGATGTTGCAAGTTGGAAAGGAATGTTGTTCCCGACACAGGTGAAAAACTTGTCGCTTAACTTCAAGAACGCTAAAATATACTGCTAAGGTTCTCCTATCCAAAACTCAAGTATAAATCACCTAAGATCTTGCTCCTTTATTAAGGGAGGCGAACAATGAAATTATCAAAATATCTACAACACTATACTACTGTGTACTCAGAGAGAAACCAGTAACAAATTTTCATAAACCAAACTACAAACATCCTACATAAATAATTAACTTGATATTTAAGAAATCAGCGATATCATGCTCATGTAGTGTCTGAGGCCCACACTCATGGACCTCTATATTCATTACCCACTACATGCAAGCAGAGCATCTAGTACCCACACAACGCAAAGGAAAAACTGAAATAGCCTCACTCCACAAAGTTGTCAATGAAGCGATAGTAAAAATAGTGATATATATATATATATATGTGTGTGTGTGTGTGTGTGTGTGTGTTGGCGCGGCGCGCCCTCGCAGAAAAAAAAAAAAAATTATATGGAAAGAAACATCGCAGCCAGCAGGACTCAACCCACATTGGTACCCCTCCATGAGTGTAGTTTAGCACCCAACCTGACGCCTTAAACCACTCAGCTACTGATGTCTAAATTATGGGCATCTTCAACTTTAACCATATGTGTACTAGTAAAAAAGGTAAAACAAGAAGCCTCCACAGTGAAAAAACTGTGTTCTTTCATGGGCGATGTAAATAAAAACAGCAAACTTGTGCATCACTCATCAACGACTCAACAAACTTTCAAGCAGATGCCATGAGAGTCTCATTATGGATCACAGAAAACCGCGATGTTCAACATGGACCAACTTCAGGATCTAATGCAACAGAAAAATTAACAAAACATAAACAGAAAGCAGTTAAAAATAGGCAATCA
Organism: Cherax destructor; assembly: GCA_009830355.1. Classification (NCBI taxonomy): domain Eukaryota; kingdom Metazoa; phylum Arthropoda; class Malacostraca; order Decapoda; family Parastacidae; genus Cherax; species Cherax destructor. Next base: position 47,093 of record WNWK01013230.1, read on the forward strand.
AGCCACTTGTAGAAATGAAGAAAAGTGTAAACTATCTAAAAGTAATTATTTAGTAACTATGTTAGCATCACAAACACAATGAAAACGACAGAGGCCATAACACGCACTTAAAAAACAAAATAATACGAAGATAATGACGATGCTCTTCAAGGCACTAGCATACTAGACTGGAGTTAATATATTTATACAATAAACACAAAGTAAACGAAATTAAAAATCTGGACAACAAATAGAGAACCACAACTCTTCCCATTCAACTGAAACGCTCAAATGTTTGGGAAAGTCTAAAATCTAACTTTCCCTAGATAACAAGTGATAAAATTGCATCAGAATTTACACCTGGAGAGACTGGTTCCAAATCTGCACATGGGAAAAGTCCATACAGGAGCGGAAAGCATGTTAGGCGGTGTACAACAACCCAATGGGAGCAGTAAGTACATTACGAGACCTCAGTACGTGTAAGAGGTCAAACATTTTAAACGTCTTCCTTTCAAGACTATGGGAACTACTAAGAGCATCTTATCTTTAAGAGGAAACTTAACACCTTTCTCCACACTATGCCTGATCAGCCGGGCTGTGGTGCTTGTGTAGGACACAGCCTGACATACCAGGCTATCAGCCAGGTCTAGTATGAGACCAGGTCACGGGGGGGGGGCGACGATCCCCAAAACCATCAGCAGGTAGGCAGACTAATAGTGCCAAGGAGGCTGGAGCCAGGTAGTAAGGAGGAAGCTGGAGCCAGGTAGTAAGGAGGAGGCTGGAGCCAGGTAGTAAGGAGGAGGCTGGAGCCAGGTAGTAAGGAAGAGGCTGGAGCCAGGTAGTAAGGAGGAGGCTGGAGCCAGGTAGTAAGGAGGAGGCTGGAGCCAGGTAGTAAGGAGGAGGCTGGAGCCAGGTAGTAAGGAAGAGGCTGGAGCCAGGTAGTAAGGAGGAGGATGGAGCCAGGTAGTGGAAGAGGCTGGAGCCAGGTAGTAAGGAGGAGGATGGAGCCAGGTAGTAAGGAAGAGGCTGGAGCCAGGTAGTAAGGAGGATGGAGCCAGGTAGTAAGGAGGAGGATGGAGCCAGGTAGTAAGGAAGAGGCTGGAGCCAGGTAGTAAGGAGGAGGATGGAGCCAGGTAGTAAGGAGGAGGATGGAGCCAGGTAGTAAAAGGAGGATGGAGCCAGGTAGTAAGGAGGAGGATGGAGCCAGGTAGTAAGGAGGAGGCTGGAGCCAGGTAGTAAGGGAAGAGGCTGGAGCCAGGTAGTAAGGAGGAGGATGGAGCCAGGTAGTACGGAGGAGGATGGAGCCAGGTAGTAAGGAGGAGGCTGGAGCCAGGTAGTAAGGAAGAGGCTGGAGCCAGGTAGTAAGGAGGAGGATGGAGCCAGGTAGTAAGGAGGAGGATGGAGCCAGGTAGTAAGGAGGAGGCTGGAGCCAGGTAGTAAGGAGGAGGCTGGAGCCAGGTAGTAAGGAGGAGGATGGAGCCAGGTAGTAAGGAGGGGGATGGAGCCAGGTAGTAAGGAGGAGGCTGGAGCCAGGTAGTAAGGAAGAGGCTGGAGCCAGGTAGTAAAGGGTGAGGATGGAGCCAGGTAGTAGGAGGAGGCTGGAGCCAGGTAGTAAGGAAGAGGCTGGAGCCAGGTAGTAAGGAAGAGGCTAGAGCCAGGTAGTAAGGAGAAGGATGGAGCCAGGTAGTAAGGAGGAGGCTGGAGCCAGGTAGTAAGGAGGAGGATGGAGCCAGGTAGTAAGGAAGAGGCTGGAGCCAGGTAGTAAGGAGGAGGATGGAGCCAGGTAGTAAGGAAGAGGCTGGAGCCAGGTAGTAAGGAGGAGGATGGAGCCAGGTAGTATGGAGGAGGATGGAGCTAGGTAGTAAGGAAGAGGCTGGAGCCAGGTAGTAAGGAGGAGGATGGAGCCAGGTAGTAAGGAAGAGGCTGGAGCCAGGTAGTAAGGAGGAGGATGGAGCCAGGTAGTAAGGAGGAGGATGGAGCCAGGTAGTAAGGAAGAGGCTGGAGCCAGGTAGTAAGGAGGAGGATGGAGCCAGGTAGTAAGGAGGAGGATGGAGCCAGGTAGTAAGGAAGAGGCTGGAGCCAGGTAGTAACAAGGAGACTGGAGCCAGGTAGTAACAAGGAAACTTGAGCCAGGTAGTAACAAGGAGACTGGAGCCAGGTAGTAACAAGGAAACTTGAGCCAGGTAGTAAGGAGGAGGAGGAGGCTGGAGCCAGGTAGTAACAAGGAAACTGGAGCCAGGTAGTAACAAGGAGACTGGAGCCAGGTAGTAACAAGGAGACTGGAGCCAGGTAGTAACAAGGAAACTTGAGCCAGGTAGTAAGGAGGAGGAGGAGGCTGGAGCCAGGTAGTAACAAGGAAACTGGAGCCAGGTAGTAACAAGGAAACTTGAGCCAGGTAGTAAGGAGGAGGAGGAGGCTGGAGCCAGGTAGTAACAAGGAAACTGGAGCCAGGTAGTAACAAGGAAACTTGAGTCAGGTAGTAAGGAGGAGGCTGGAGCCAGGTAGTAAGGAGGAGGCTGGAGCCAGGTAGTAAGGAGGAGGCTGGAGCCAGGTAGTAAGGAGGCTGGAGCCAGGTAGTAAGGAGGAGGCTGGAGCCAGGTAGTAAGGAGGAGGCTGGAGCCAGGTAGTGAGGAGGCTGGAGCCAGGTAGTAAGGAGGAGGAGGAGGCTGGAGCCAGGTAGTAAGGAGGAGGCTGGAGCCAGGTAGTAACAAGGAAACTTGAGCCAGGTAGTAAGGAGGAGGCTGGAGCCAGGTAGTAAGGAGGAGGCTGGAGCCAGGTAGTAAAGAGGAGGCTGGAGCCAGGTAGTAAGGAGGAGGCTGGAGCCAGGTAGTAAGGAGGAGGCTGGAGCCAGGTAGTAAGGAGGAGGCTGGAGCCAGGTAGTAAGGAGGAGGCTGGAGCCAGGTAGTAACAAGGAAACTTGAGCCAGGTAGTAAGGAGGAGGCTGGAGCCAGGTAGTAACAAGGAAACTGGAGCCAGGTAGTAAGGAGGAGGCTGGAGCCAGGTAGTAAGGAGGAGGCTGGAGCCAGGTAGTAACAAGGAAACTTGAGCCAGGTAGTAAGGAGGAGGAGGAGGCTGGAGCCAGGTAGTAACAAGGAAACTGGAGCCAGGTAGTAAGGAGGAGGCTGGAGCCAGGTAGTAAGGAGGAGGCTGGAGCCAGGTAGTAAGGAGGAGGATGGAGCCAGGTAGTAAGGAGGAGGCTGGAGCCAGGTAGTAACAAGGAAACTTGAGCCAGGTAGTAAGGAGGAGGCTGGAGTCAGTGTGGAGTGGCAGTACTTGCAGTGGTGCGGTATCAACCACTTACCACCAACTATCAATACAGAGCAGCCACTGTCTTCCCCCACAACACTTAAAGACTCACTAAAAGTAAAGCCCACTCTCTCTCTCTCTCATGTAAACAACAATTCCTTGTTCGCCATCCTTAGTGACGGCTTTAATTTGCTTCAACACTGTGTGTGTGTTTGTTTGTGTGTGTTTGTGTGTCAAAAACACTTGTCGATAGGCACTTGGCCTTCTCCCTCTTTTTTGTGCATGTACTTGTATATGTACGTAAGTACTGGTGTATGTACGTACCTGTAATTTATGTATATTCTGTTCACGAAATGCGCTAACCTGCAAGGCCTGTATATATATATATAAGTTATGCCAAATAGGTAAAACTTGCTATTTTGGCTTAAATAGCAACGCTCTTTTTGCCGAATAAGGCAAACGAAAATTTGTGTATGCAATAATTTAGCAAAAATCATTCTGAACCTAACGAAAAAATATATTTCATTGTGTTTGTTTATTATTAAATTATTGTAAACTTATCTAAAATATATTTAGTTGGATTAAGCTAAATTAAATTGCGCTTGTTATAATAATGTTACGTAGGCTTTCTAAGGTTCTTTATGTACAAATTTATTCATTTTTACATAAACATAAATGAAAAAAATATATCTTTAAACGTACAAGAGAAAATTTTAGAAAGGACTTAATTTTAAATGAGTTCTTGCTAATTGACCAATTTTACCTATTCGGCACGACACACACACGTATGCAAAAAATCTCGAACAAGCGATGCAAGATGCAAAACAACCACGAGGGGAGTTGAAAGCTCTAGACCTTTCGTGTTGCAATTAACACATCATCAGGAGCTTGCAATGTTGCAGAAAAGAGGATCTTATACACACAGACAAGCAATAATCTTGTCTCTTTAATGTTTCTACTGATAAAGTGGAAAACACACATCTAATGGTAGTAAAAAGAAAACTGAAGCCTCTCTTTTGGGATGAGTGAGGTTGAAATGTACAAATGAAAAACAATAGTAAACAAAGAGGATTTACATACTTTAGCGTGTTGTATTTAACCAAGACAGAACTCGCAGGAATGGAGTCAAGTTAAACCAATTTAGATTTAGAAAAGATATAGCTAAATACTGACTTGGCAGTTGAGTTGTAGATGAGTTGAAGAAACTCGCAGGTAGCGTCACTGAGACAAGCATTTTGAATATTTTAAAATGCAGGTTAGACGGGTACGTGAGTGGGTGCGAGTTGAACTTGCCTAAAATAGGCAAGTAGGCTTCATGTAGTGTTGCTACATGAGAGCATGAGGCGTGAGTGTTACTACTAGTAAACATGCAAGCTTGACACAAGAGCACCTGTTAATGTAACACCTGCATCATATAACCTGTGTTACACAGGAGCACCTGTTAATATAACACCTGCATCACACAACCTGTGTTAACCTTTCAGCCAGAGTGACGTCAGTGTAACAGGCTGCCGACGTCAAGTCCGCCTCAGCGAGTACAGGCGTCACTCCTCTGGCCTCTCTCTGGGTTATGACATCAAGATTATATAAAGTTCCATCAAGAAAAAAGTGGGTGTCTTCATGTTGAAGGATCCTCATCCACGGAACTGGAGCTACCCTTCCTTTCTTGGGATTCCTGCGGGATTGGGAAAGCTCTCGAAACCCTGTCAAAGGTTGTGTATAGTAGGTTGGTTATCTGCAGTCAAGTCGGGGCGTCACTGACCCCGATGTCCCAGACAGGACCTTCTGGTTGATAGCTTGATTAATTAGGCTGTTGATGCTAAACGCATGCAACCCAATGCAGGCACCACACCCCGGCTGATCAGGCACTGACCTAGGAACATGGTAAATACCGACATGATGGAAAAATAAACACGAATGCAGTATAATGTGATCCTTTATTGACAACGTTTCGCCCACACAGTGAGCATTATCAAGTCCCAAACAGATCTACCTGGACAAAGAGTATGTGATTGCGAGAAGGACTTGGGGTGATGGTAAGCAGCAACCTTAACCAAGACAGCAATGCCTAAGCGTACGTAATAAGGCAAATAGATTACTGGGATTTATATCAAGAAGTGTTAGCAACAGAAGTCCAGAGGTTATATTACAGCTTTATACATCATTAGTAAGGCCTCACCTAGATTACGCAGCTCAGTTCTGGTCTCCATATTACAGAATGGACATAAATTCGTTAGAAAACATTCAGCGTAGAATGACTAAATTAATACATAGCATTAGAAATCTTCCTTACGAAGAAAGATTGAAGACCCTAAAATTACATTCACTTGTAAGACGTAGAATGAGGGGAGACATGATCGAGGTATACAAGTGGAAAATGGGTATTAACAAAGGGGATATAAATAAGGTCTTGAGGATATCTCTCCAAGAGAGAACCCGCAATAATGGATTCAAGTTAGATAAGTTTAGATTTAGAAAGGATATAAGAACATAAGAACATAAGAAAGGAGGAACACTGCAGCAGGCCTGTTGGCCCATTCTAGGCAGGTCCTTCACATTCCATCCCACCAACAGAATATTTGTTCAACCTAATTTTCAATGCTACCCAAAAAATAAGCTTTGATAATTTTATTTACTCATGTGCAATTCCCACTCAAATCCAACCCCTTTCACTCATGAATTTATCCAACCTAAATTTAAAACTACCCAAGGTCCTTGCTTCAATAACCCTACTAGGCAGACTGTTCCATTCATCAACTACCCTATTTCCAAACCAATACTTTCCTATATCCTTTCTAAATCTAAACTTATCTAACTTGAATCCATTATTGCGGGTTCTCTCTTGGAGAGATACCCTCAAGACCTTATTTATATCCCCTTTGTTAATACCCCTTTTCCACTTGTATACCTCGATCATGTCTCCCCTCATTCTACGTCTTACAAGTGAATGTAATTTAAGGGTCTTCAATCTTTCTTCGTAAGGAAGATTTCTAATGCTATGTATTAATTTAGTCATTCTACGCTGAATGTTTTCTAACGAATTTATGTCCATTCTGTAATATGGAGACCAGAACTGAGCTGCGTAATCTAGGTGAGGCCTTACTAATGATGTATAAAGCTGTAATATAACGTCTGGACTTCTGTTGCTAACACTTCTTGATATAAATCCCAGTAATCTATTTGCCTTATTACGTACGCTTAGGCATTGCTGTCTTGGTTTAAGGTTGCTGCTTACCATCACCCCCAAGTCCTTCTCGCAATCTGTATGGCTAAGTTCTACGTTATTTAACTTATAAGTGCTTGGGTTATGGACACTCCCGAGCTTTAGAACTTTGCATTTATCTACATTGAACTGCATCTGCCATTTTTCTGACCAGGAATTGAGTTTGTCTAAATCCTCCTGTAGTTCACTGACATCTACGTCTGAATCGATTATCCTACCTATCTTCGTGTCATCAGCGAATTTGCTCATATCACTAGAAATTCCCTCGTCAAGGTCATTTATATATATTATAAACAACAACGGGCCCAAAACCGATCCCTGAGGAACGCCACTTGTTACAGATCCCCACTCCGATTTAACCCCATTTATGCACACCCTCTGCTTCCTATTGGTGAGCCATGACTCGATCCATGACAACACTTTTCCCCCAATGCCATGAGCAGCCACTTTCTTTAACAGTCTCTGATGTGGTACTCTATCCAAATAAACGATATCGAATTCTTTATCATTATCAACTGCCTCAAAAGCCCCACTGAAAAAGTTAACAAATTAGTTAGGCAGGAACGGCCCCTGGTGAATCCATGCTGAGTATCATTAATCAAATTATGCCTATCGAGATGGCTTCTTATGTTATCAGCTATAATCGACTCTAGTAATTTGCCTACAATTGATGTTAGACTTATTGGGCGGTAATTTGATGGTAACGACTTGTCCCCTGCTTTAAAAATAGGAATTACATTAGCCATCTTCCACGTATCCGGCACTACACCTGTTTGAAGAGATAGGTTAAAAATGTTAGTTAAGGGTTCACAGAGTTCTATTTTGCATTCCTTAAGAACCCTTGAAAAAGCTCATCAGGGCCTGGCGACTTATTTTGCTTCAAACGGTCTATCTGTTTGATAACCTTTTCGCTAGTGACTGTGATACTACATAATTTATCTTCTTCAGGCCCACTAAAATACCTAATTCTTGGGATATTATTAATGTCTTCCTGAGTGAAAACCGAGAGAAAATAATTATTAAAAATAGAGCACATTTCATTCTCTTTGTCAGTAAGATACCCATAATTATTTTTAAGGGGACCTATCTTATCTCTAACTTTTGTTCTATACACCTGAAAAACTTTTTGGGTTAGTTTTCGAATCCCTAGCAACTTTAATTTCGTAGTCCCGTTTAGCTTTTCTTATCCCCTTTTTAACGTCCCTCTTAATGTCAATATATAGGAAAGTATTGGTTTGGAAATAGGTAGTTGATGAGTGGAACAGTCTGCCTAGTAGGGTTATTGAAGCTAGGACCTTGGGTAGTTTCAAATTTAGGTTTGGGAATAAATTCATGAGTAAAGGGTTGGATTTGATGGGACTCGCGCATGAGTGGGTAGAATTTCAAGCTTATTTCTTGGGTAGCATTAAAAATTGGGTTGAGCAAATATTCTGTTAGTGGGACGGATTGTGAAGGACCTGCCTAGTATGGGCCAACAGGCCTGCTGCAGTGTTCCTCCTTTTATGTTCTTATGTTTTTTATATAATGTGGGAGTCAGGGGGAGAATGTTGGCTGGGTTGGACTTGAGACTCGACTGCAGGGACTTGCAGGTCAGTCCTAAATCCCAAACCCACCCAACATTCTCCACCTGACTCCACCCTATTTACACACTCATGTCTCTTTACCCAGGTAGATCTGTTTGTGACTTGATAAAACCTATTGTGTGGGCGAAACGTAGTCAATAAAGGAATGGAATGGATTTCTTATGTTCTTATTTCTTGGGTAGCATTGAAAATTGGATTGAACAAGTGTTCTGTTAGTGGGACGGATTGTGAAAGGGCCTGCCTAGTATGGGCCAACAGGCCTGCTGCAGTGTTCCTCCTTTCTTATGTTCTTATGCATTTTTTATTTATTTTTCCATGGTGTCGGGATTTTATACCATTTATCTCCATGGGAATACATCATGCACTCCAGAATGTTGACAGCTGGCTGCTACGAACTTTAATGATTGATGATTCATCTCACGTTTGAAAACTGGTTGTTGCATAATATGAGATAGAGTGCAAGGTTTAAGCTGGTGTTGAGGGTGTGGGGCCCCGCGTGGGGACCTGGGAGGGAGGTTACCAAGGACACCACTGCTGTCTTCCTCCCAACCCCCTTTTTAAATTACGATAAGTTTCTTAAAGATGAGGAGTGGGATGAGCTTCCTTGTGCGTACAGCTTCCTTATACGCCCACATCTTCCTCTTCCTCCTTTTCATCCCATCACCTTAATGCACTTCTATAATTATTGTGGTAAATAATTATAGAAGAATGTATCAACTGAGAGGAAATACCAATTATCAGATAATGTAATGGATGTAGTTATAACCATAATTTTTAAAGGGGTGGAGGGGTAAGCCAGTGGAAGCTTCGGTCAGATGACCAAAATTTCCAGCTGCGGGTCATCACATGACTAAAACCCGCATCAGGAAACACTTGTCCTGTTTGCTGGCTTTCCTAACAAAAGGACGAACAAGCTTATGTAGGGTAAACATAATTAAAAGAAAATTTCATGGGAAATGCTTCAGTGTTTTCCTCCTCTCCCGGGGCCCGGCCTGGAGCCAGCTTTCTGTTGTTCTGGTCAACCTGACTGTTTCCGGGGGGGAAA